>WNWK01028080.1:0-25714 GCA_009830355.1 Cherax destructor | reverse complement strand
ACCAGTGTAAAAAAAAAAACATAACACTCAAAATATATACATTTAACTAGATAAATAAATATTTAAAATAATGCAAGTCTTTCTAAATCAGTTCTTGCAATGGACAATCACAGCACTGCAAATAATTATAACATTAATCACACCTACACAGGATGATTTCTAATAATTTGCCAATCCATTAATTTTGAGCAACAATAATCATCTTCTTTCAACAAACTGGCCATATCCCACCGAAGCAGGGTGGCTCAAAAGGAAAAACGAAAGCTTCTCCTTTTAAATTTAGTAATATACAGTATACAGTAAGGCCCCACTTATACGGCAGGTTAGGTTCCAGGCTACTGCTGGAAAGGGGACATCGCTGGAAAGCAGAACATCATTTTTTTTCCACTTATAAATGCATATAGTAAATGCCAGATAAGTTTACACTAACATATATTAAGTTAGCAATAGAACTAGGCATTAAAAACAATAAAAAATAAAATACACACACAGTACACTCATTACTTACCTTAAAATATTTGTAGTCTTAACCCTTTGAGGGTTTTTGACGTACTAGTACGGCTTACATGCCAGGGCGTTTGACGTACTAGTACGCCTAAATTCTAGCGCCCTCAAATCAAGCAGAAACAGGCTGGTAGGCCTAGATATCAGAGAATGTGTCTGTAGCGGTCAGTGTGCGCAATAAAAAAATCCTGCACCACACAGTGCATAATGAGGAAAAAAAAACTCCAACCATATTTTTAGTTAAAAACAGCGACTTTGCAGTCTATTTTTGTATGGTATTTATGATTATATTCTCGTTTTCTTGGTCTCATTTGATAGAATGGAAGATATATTAGAGAAATAGAGATAATTTTGATCGTGTTTCAATGACAAGTACCTAGAAATTGAGCGCAAAGTAGTGAAAATGTTCGATTTTGCGATGTTCAAGAGTAAACAAATAACGCCACACGTACAATACACATCAACTGGCGACTCTAATATTCTTGCACAAGTGTGCTGATGTCATTTATACCGTTTTTACAATGATGCAGTAGTATACATAATAATAAATCTTCAATTTATTGTGAGAATAAAAATTCAAAATGGAAAGCAAAAGTAATGTAAGAGGGCCTGGAAACGTGAGTAATGGACAGATAAATGTTATTCGAGTGCCAGGAATGTCTGTCTCATTTATTCTGGACCCTATTTTGAAATTGGCATCTTTTGAAATTTGTGTGAAATTGGACAAATTGCCAATTTCTGACCACCTTATTGGGTAGTTGAAATCGGTAAATTGGCAGTTTCTTGTACTCAATCGATAGAAGAAATAGAGTTCTAGCGAAATAGCTATAATTGTAGTAGACTGAAACATTGGAATTTTCCGAAAATAGGGCTCAAAGTCGGCGAAATCGCCGATGCGTAAATAGCATCGATACCGCTAACTTCGCGAGAGCATAATTCCGTTAGTTTTCGATCAAATTTCATAATTTTGGTGGCGTTATGATTGGAAAAAGATTCTCTATCATTTCATAGGAAAAAATCATTTTTTTTTTTTCCAAAAATGTTTCGACCCTGAGAGAGTTAAGAATCGGGGTCTTGACCCTGAAAGGGTTAATGTAAGGTGAGAGGTGAGTAGTACAGTGGTACCTCGGTTAACGATGGTCCCCAAACTCGCCCTTTTGTGTAAGTTTATTTTTTTAAATGCTTTTGTAAGTGTGTTTTTGGGGGGTCTAAAAGGACTAGTCTATTTTACATAATTCTTTATGGGGATAAATTCGTTTGGTAATGGCACTTGAACAGCATTCTGGAACGAAAAAATATCGTTAACCGAGGTACCACTGTATTTATTAGTAGAAAGTCAGGTGTGGGAGGTATGGTAGCCAGCCAGGCTGCCCCACCCACACGTAATATACTACGACATTTAAAGCACCCTAGAGCGATAAAATGCATATACAGTACGCTCATTACCTTAAAATATTTATAGTCTTAATGTAGGGTGAGAGGTGAGTGAACGAGGTAAAACGTATAAATGAGAGGGAGAGAGAACAAGTAAATATGAGAGGAGAGAGACACAAAGTATGTAAACAAGCAGACAAACGCATCTTGTTTTGTTCATATACGTTCATCTACACCTAACATCTCATATTTATGTTAATTTATTCTACTGTGGGGTGTATTTATCATGTTTATATGTTATCATAGATGGATTAATGAAAATGTTTATATTAACATAATATATGACATTTAACCCTTTCAGTGTTGAGACCATTGATCCTTAACTCTCTCTCTGTTGAAAATTTAACCCTTTCAGGATCCAAGCTGTAGATCTACACATTGTCCACAGGGTCCAAACTGTAGATCTATGCCATGAGCTCAGCTCACTCAGATAAGCTGTGATCAGTAAATTTGGGCCTAGATATGAGAGAATGCATCTATGTGGTAAGTGTGCACCATATAAAGTAAATCCTGAAGCACGCAGTGCATAATGAGAAAAAAACTGCGACTGTGTTTTTCGATTAAAACAGCAACTTTGTGGTGTATTTTCATGTGGTTTTTACAGTTGTATTTGCAGTTTCTTGGTCTCATTTGATAGAATGGAAGGTATATTACAGAAATAGAGATGATTTTGATAGGTTTTAGTACTGAAAATAGCTTCTAATTGAGCTCAAAGTAGCAGAAATGTTTGATTTTTGCTGATTTTCAAGAATAAACAATCACATCACGAGACCAATACACATCAACTTGTGGGTTTAATATACGTTTACAAATGCACTGATAGTGTTTATACAATTATTACAATATTGCATAAGAGTAATTCATCTATTTTTTGGTGTGAACAAAAATTTCTTATGTAAATAAAAAATCAAAATGGAATTCATCTGTAAATCTTGGAAACATAACTAATAAACAGAGGAAATGTTATTTTAGTGCCAGGAATGCCTGCATTGTTTATTCTGGATGCTGTTTTGAAATTGGAATATTTTGAACTTTGTGTGAAATTGGCAAAATTACCAATTTCTGATCACTTTATTGGCTACTTGAAATAGTTGATTGGGCAGTTTCTTGTGCTCAATCGATAAAATAGAAGTAATACTAATGAAATAGCTAAGAATTTCGTCAACTGGAATAATGTAATTGGCTTAAAATAGGAGTCAAAGTGGGCAAAATCGCCGATAATAAATATCGCTGACACAGTCAAATTCGCGATAGTGTAATTTCGTCAGTTTTCCACCAAATTTCATACTTTTTGTTTTATTACCTTCAGAAAAAGATTCTCCACCATTTCATAAGAAAAAATAAAAAAAAAAAATCTGAAAATTCTTGGACCCTGTGGACAATGCGTAGATCTACAGCTTGGACCTTGAGAGGGTTAAAAAAAAATTCTCATGAAATGATAGAGAATCTTTTCCCGATGGTAATGACAATAAAAGTTAGTGATCTCGGCGACATCTACCCATCGGCGATTTCGTCCACTTTGAGCCCTATTTTCGACCAATTCCATTGTTCCAGTCGACTAAAATCATAGCTATTTCGCTAGAACTTCATTTGTTCTATCGACTGAGTACAAGAAACTGCCCATTTACTGATTTTAACTACCCAATAATGTGGTCAGAAATTGGCAAATTTCAAAAGATGCCAATTTCAAAATAGGGTCTAGAATACACAAGGCAGACATTTCTGGCACTAAAATAACATTTTCTCTGTTCATTAGTCATGTCTCCAAGCCCCTCTTATATTACTCTTGCTTTCCATTTTGAATTTTTATTCTCACAAAAAATAGAAGATTTACTGTTATGCAGACTACTGTATTATTATAATAATTGTATAAATAATGTCAACCCATTCATGACTATGTATTAGACTGGCCAGTTGGACACGTTTACTCTTGAACATTGGCAAAAATAAAAATTTCAGCTACTTTGAGCTCAATTTCAAGATACAGTAGAACCTCAACTTACAAGTTTAATCTCTTCCATGACCTAGCTCATAACTCAATTTGCTTGTATATCAAATCAATTTTCCTCATTTAAATTAACTGAAATGCCATTCATCCGTTCCAGCAGAATTCCTGCTCTCTGGAGGCAGGACAAAATACTTGAATATGACACTAATATCAACTCTATGGCTTATTTATCTATCACAATTCATCTAATATGACATAATAAACAATACAGGTCTCCCTCAACATTCACGTTTTCCACTTTCGCAGGCTTCGAACATTTGTGATACCTCCCTCCGACCCCCTCAACCGGCAAACTGCACTAGATCACTTCTTCCATAAGAAAACCATAATGTACAAATGAACTGGTGTACGTACACCATTTACATACCTTGCAGAAGATAGGCAGAGCAGCTTACGCTTAATTGCTACACTCTTAATGCTACACTTTGTCATTGAACTTAACTGCTTTAAACTCCACAACTTGCACCTGTACTGGCGTGCAGGAACACATTAAAATCACTAAGAGTGTGTTGTTAGTCTTGATAATGCCATATTAATGATGATAATAACAACACAATAATAATCACTCTGAGGCACATAAATGTTGTATAAAACATTAATATAGACATTTTGCTTAATCCATCTATATTTTTTTCAAAATTATATAATAAACATAATGCGTAACATATAAACATATAAATTAACATAAATATGAGATGTTTTTCCAGTTGGCTTGACGGAGTGAACATAAACCATTCGTATCCAGACTGCTAACAACAACAACAACAACAACTGGTTTGTTTACAAAACTCGCAAACCCTCCTACACTCTCACTCTCTCTTGTTTATTCATTTAATCTTGTTTACTCACCTCTCACTCTACATTAAGACTACAAATATTTTAAGGTAAGTAATGAGTGCACTGTAGTATATGCATTTTATCACTCTAGGGCACTTTAAAAGCCTAGTACAGTGGTCCCCGAGTATCGTAAAAACTTCACTCCAGAAGCCTGCTCAAGCGCCATTACAGAACGAATTTACTCCCTTAAGGAAAAATGTCACGTAGGTTAGTCTATTTCAGACCCCCAAAAATACACTTCCACAAGCACTTACAATATTATACTTACATAATTGTACGATTTCCGGGGTGTACGTAACTCGGGGGACCACTGTATATAATGTGTGGGTGAGGTAGCCAGATGGGGGTTACATACCTACCACACTTTGATACGTACCTACCTACCTTACTATTCACCTTGCACCCTATATTAAGACCAGTAAGACTACAAATATTTTAAGGTAAGTAATGAGTGCACTGTACATGCATTTTATCGCTCTAGGGCACTTTAAAAGCCTAGTATATAATGTGTGGGTGGAGTAGCCAGATAGGGGTTACATACCTACCACACTTTGATACCTACCTCCTACCTTACTATTCACCTTGCACCCTATATTAAGCAGAGGTTCCACTGTATTTGTTATTAAACCATAACATGTATATACAATATTTTACGATGTTTTCATGTGAATTATTATTGTTCATGGTTCAATAGGTTAAGGAAGCAGTACAGTCAACCCCCGGTTATCGTCAGTAATCCGTTCCAGAGGGCCCGTCGATCACCGGTTTGGTCGAACTCAGATTCTATTTTCCCCATAAGAAATAATGGAAATAAAATTAATCCATTCCAGACATCCAAAAGTATTAAAATAAAATATTTTTTTAGAACTTTTTGACATTAAATTATACACAAGTGTATGAAAAATTAAGAAATAATAGTACAATAACATGTCACTTTCATTTATTGAAGAGTTGTTGATGTGTGGAAGATGGGAGGAGGGGAGAAGATGGAGTAGTATGCTAGTGTTTGGAAGGGGAATCCCCTTCCATTAACCCTTTAACTGTCCACACGTAGATCTACGTTCACTCGCGCACTGCTCCGAATATTAAAAAAAAAAAAAAAAAATCATTTTTTTTAAAAAATGAAGATCACATTTTTATAAACAGGATAGGCTAAAAAAAATTTTTTAGGGCCAGTACTTACCGAGATATAAGCCCGACAAGTTGGTGCTGGATGCTCACCTGACGGCAACATCAAGTCCTGCCGCTTGCAGAAGTAATGCCGATATACTTTTTTTTCTAGTTTTTATTTTAATTTATACAATTTTTATGTTCTGGTAATTACAATTTATAATAGTTCTTGTAATTTCATAGCCAATCTTTGTTCTAACACTAATATTAGGTACTGAAATAGTACTCAAATAGTCACAATGACACCAACAGGTGAACAATTTCACCTGCCATGGTCATTTACTATTGTCTATAAATATATACAAAGTATTTATAGGTCCCAGCAATGTTTTAGACATCCTGGATTATATATGAAACTCCTTGAAGAATGGTGTGTTGACAATTGTCAGATAACTACTGATAAGGCAGTGACATTGATGAATGAATGTGTGCAAGGAACCCTTTGCTTTGTTTTCACTGTCTGTATCTATCTGTCTATCTATCTGTCTATCTATCTGTCTGTCTATCTGTCTGTCTGTATCTATCTGTCTGTATATCTATCTGTCTGTATATCTCTGTCTGTCTATCTATCTGTCTGTCTATCTATCTGTCTGTCTATCTATCTGTCTGTCTATCTATCTGTCTATATATCTGTGTATCTATCTGTCTATATATCTGTCTAGCTCGGCTTATCTGTCTTTGTTTGCCTGCCTATGTGTGCCTGGAGTATAATATGAAACTCCTTGACGAATGGTGTTATGACAAGTGTCAGATAACACTGACAGCCCAATGACATTGATGAATGAATGTGCTCAGGGAACCCTCGCTTTGTTTTCACTGTCTATCTGTCTATCTATCTGTCCATCTATGTCTCTGTCTAGCTCTGCTTATCTGTCTTTCTGTCTGCCTGTGTGTGCCTGGAGTATATGAAACTCCTTGAAGAATGGTGTTATGACAAGTGTCAGATAACACTGACAGCCCAATGACATTGATGAATGGGAGCAGGGAACCCTCTCCGTGTTTCCACTGTATCTGTCTGTCTGTCTAGCTCTGCTTATCTGTCTTTCCGTCTGCCTGTGTGTGTGTCTTTCCGTCTGCCTGTGTGTGTGTGTCTTTCCGTCTGCTTGTCTCAGTCTGAGTGCGGCTCGTAAGCCAACAGGTATTATACACGATGCAGAAGTGACAATGCGTATTACTTGCCAGTCATGGTATTATGTCTTATATCTACAAACATTGTATAGCACTTTGCCTGGAATTTTTGGGTTATCCTAGGTAATTTACACTATGTATAATAACTGTACTTATGTGTACATGTGAGAGAGAGACAGAGAGAGAGAGAGATATTACAGATATATATAGATAGACAGAGATATAGACAGATACAGAGATATAGGACAGATAGATATAGACAGATATAGACAGAGATATAGACAGATATAGACACAGAGACAGCCAAAGCCAGCCTGCCAAATATATAAGAACATAAAAAAGAAGGAACACTGCAGAAGGCCTACTGGCCCATGCAAGGCAAGTCCATGTCACCCCCCAGCTTAGACCAATGACCCACCTAGTCAGGTCACATCCTCTGAAGTAAGGAGCACAGCATCAGACCTAGTAGCACAAGCTAGTCAGGTCCAACTCATACCCAACCACAACCACTCATGTATTTATCGAACCTATTTTTACTTTCCTCTTATAAGGGAGTGTTAATGCGACATGACATAATTGAAACCATGGTGTTTGCCACATTATTTGCTCTAGCTGGCACTCAATTGAACTAGTGCTCCCCCAAGGTACTAAGTGGTCCCAGATTTTTTTAATACTGCGCACACTGAGGGCGCAGACCCATTCTCTCATGTCTAGGCGACTCAGGCCTATTGCACTAAATTTGAAGGAATGAAAAATAAAACGTAGATCTACGTTCGGAGCAGTACGCATACAAACGTATATCTACGTTTGGACAGTTAAAGGGTTAACACTGCAGGTACCAAGTTCTTTTCTGGGGTTACTGGCCTTTTTCTTTTAATGTCACTAGGACCAGCTTGAGAGTCATTGGACCCCACTCTAACCAAAAATCTGTCCAGGGAGCTCTGTGTCTGGCGGTTCTTTAAAATGTCCTTAAATCGTGACAAGACATGGTCATTAAACATGTCGCATACACGGCCTGCAACAGCTTGGTTAGGGTGATAATCATACATAAATGTTTGCACATTAGTCCATTGGGCACAAATCTCCTTAATTTTTGAAGAAGGCACCTTCTTCCATCTCGGTTCCACCTCCTCCCTCTCTGGACCATTTTCCTGAACTGTGGTCTGCTGTTGCTGTTGAAGCTCTTGCAGATCTTCAGTGGTTAGCTCTTCATTGTGCTCCTCCACCAACTGTTCCACATTCACGGTACAAACATCCAACCCCATGGACTTGCCCAGTTCCACAATTTCTTGCACAACAGGCTCAGGGTTCTGAGGCTCAGCCCCAAAACCTTCAAAATCTAGGACACAGTCTGGCCACAATTTTCTCCAGGCAGAGTTCAAAGTCCTGGTAGTCACTCCATCCCAAGCCTTACCTATAAGCTTTACACAATGCAGGATATGGAAATGATCTTTCCAAAAGTCTTTTAGGGTCATATTCATGTCTGTGGTCACATCAAAGCACTTTTGAAACATTGCTTTGGTGTAGAGTTTTTTAAAGTTGGAAATGACCTGCTGGTCCATGGGCTGGAGGAGAGGAGTGGTATTAGGGGGCAAGAATTTCACTTTGATGAACTTACAGTCCTGCACAATTTCCTCTGCCAAGTCTCGAGGATGACCAGGAGCATTGTCCATTATCAGGAGGCACTTAAGTAGCAAATTATTTTTCTCTAGATATTTCTTCACACTGGGGTCAAACACATTTTTGAACCAATCAAGGAAAATTTCCCTAGTGACCCATGCCTTATTGTTAGACTTCCACATCACACACAAATTAGACTTGGAGACACCGCATCTCTTAAACACTCGGGGATTTACACCACTGATGGCTTCACTTTACAATCACCACTGGCATTGGCACACATCACAGTTAGCCTGTCTTTCATAGGCTTATGTCCTGGGAGTGCCTTTTCCTCCTGTGTAATGAAGGTCCTGTTGGGCATTTTCTTCCAAAACAGGCCTGTTTCGTCACAATTGAACACTTGTTGGGGTTGGAATTGTTCAGCCTGTATGTACCCCACGAATTCATTCACGTAATTTTCAGCCGCACTTTTGTCAGAACTGGCTGCCTCACCATGCCTCACAACACTATGTATGCCACTTCGCTTCTTAAATCTGTCAAACCAGCCTTTGCTGGCTTTAAATTCATTCACTTCAGCACTCGTTGCAGGCATTTTATTGACGAGATCATCATGCAACTGCCTTGCTTTTTCACATATTATCGCCTGCGAAACACTATCTCCTGCTAACTGTTTCTCGTTGATTTACAACTACAACAAAGTTTCCATTTGTTCCAGCACTTGAGATCTGTTTTGTGACCATACTTGCACCTTTCGCAACAACAGCGTCCTTGATTTCCTTTCTCTTGGCCATAATGGAACAGATGGTTGAATGGGATTTGCCATAGAGCCTGGCCAGCTCAGTGATTCGCACTCCACTTTCATATTTTGCAATGATCTCCTTCTTCAGTTCTACCGTATTCCTCACTTTCTTTACCACAGGGCTGGCACTAGGAGCTTTCTTGGGGCCCATGGTGGCTTATTTAGCAGTCGAAAGCACTAAAAACAGTGGAATAATGACAATATACTGGTATGAATGCGTGGGTGGTGGTTGCTCGCTTGTAAACAATAGCACACAGAGTGCCTGGGTGCCCAGCTGGGCCACGGGCCACACGTACGCGTCCGGGATGAATCGCCGACTCCGAGCAGCTTGTCTATTACTGAGCCAAAATTCTCATTAAAAAACCTGTCTAACACCGATTTGGACGACCTCTGACGCCGTCTAACACCGGGGGTTGAGTGTATTGTTAGGCTAAGGAAATGCTATTATTATATTTCCCTACAATATATTTGCGCACCAAACATTCGCGAATTTTCAACATTTGCGAGATTCTTGATCCCCTAACCCTCGCGAATGTGGAGGGAGACCTGTATAATTAACACAGAAACATGATATATACGTACTCTAGAATGAATAAAATAGGCCATAATATGGCAAGTGATGGAGGCGGCGGCAGCGTCCACTATTTCCTCTCCCACTCTGACTATAGTATCTTCCCATGCTCTTACTATAAGAGAAAACAGTGTGTTTGTGAGGCTAACTGCAGTAGATCACTAGTTTCCTAAGGAAAACACTGAAACAATATACAGTGGACCCTCGGTTTTCGTTGAAAATTCTTTCCAGAATGCTGTTTGAGTGCCGTTACTGAACGAATTTGTTCCCATAAGGACAAATGTAAATTAGATTAGTCGATTCAGACCCCCAAAATTACACTTACAAAAGCTCTTACAAAAATACACTTACATAATTGTTTGAGTTTGGAGGTGAACGAAAACCGAGGGTCCACTGTATTTATAAATAAGAAATATTGTATAAAAATATAATGAAACATAATACTAAAGAATGTAAAGAAACAAACTATTTATATAAAGTGTATACTTACACACTTGGAGCAGAGATGGTGGCGGAGGTTGAGAGTGGGAGAATGGCAGTGCGGCGTATGATGTCAGTGGCCCTATAAACCTCCAACAACACTGGAGGAGTTAGTTTCGTTTTGTCCTTTTTCTATCACTTAATCACTTAACTTACTTGCTACACTCTTAATGCTACACTTTATAGCTGAACTTAACTGATACAATTTGTTTTGTTTTATCACTGATCATTATTATTATTATTATTATAATAATTATTATATAATTATTATATAATTATTATTGCTAATATTGTTATTAACCCTTAAACTGTCCACACGTAGATATACGTTCACGTGCGTAGCTAACCGAATATTTTGAGAAAAAAATAAATTGTTGTCATTCCCACATGTTGTAATACTGCACACAATGAGTGCACAGACCCATTCTCTAATCTCTAGGCAACTCAGGCTTATCGTGGCAAGGTTAAAAGCATTTGAAAAAAAACGTAGATCTACGTTCGGGGCAGTACGCACGCGAACGTATATCTACGTGTGGACAGTTTAAGGGTTAATTTAGGGAACTGGAGCATAGAACCAATTCCCTAGATCAAGAGCCCCTCACCAGCGTCAAGGTTCCTTGACGCTGGTGAGGGGCTCTTGATCTAGGGAATTGGATCTGTGATCCAGTTCCCTAAATTAATAACAATAATAATAATGATAAGAGGAGCTTCAGAACATCATCACTAGTTGGAGCAGCCAGCTCGATGTGAAAGGAATTCTCTCGTGCTTGCTTGCATTTTTCAGTCATTTGGCCAAATTTCTTTTTTCTAACCATTGGTCCTAAGAAAGTAAGTGTAAAGGACAGTGCTGAGAAGAAAAAAAAATTAAAGCGTGAAATCATAGATAAGTAAGGTATGCAGTTGTGGACTTTTTTAGGCAATACCAGCATAGTACATCTACGATATGTACGATATTAAATTGGATCTGTGCTCCAATTCCTTAAATTAATAATACAGTGGTACCCCGACTTACGATGGTCCCCAAACACACCCTTTTATGTAAGTTTATTTTTTTAAATGCTTTTGTAAGTGTAATTTTGGGGGTCTAAAAGGACTAGTCTATTTTACATCATTTCTTATGGAGATAAATTCGTTTGGTAATGGCACTTGAACAGCATTCTGTAATGAAAAAATATCGTAAGTCGGGGTACCACTGTAATAATATTAATAATAATAATAATATTAATAATATTAATAATAATAATAATAATATTATTAATAATAATATTAATAATAATAATAATATTAATAATAATAATAATATTAATAATAATAATAATAATATTAATAATAATAATAATATTAATAATAATAATAATAATTATAATAATAATAACAACAACAACAACAACAAGAGCTTCAGAATGCCACCAATTCACTGCACTGTTTACCTCTCTGTGGGAGCATTTCTCTCATGCTTTGCTTACATTTTTTACAGTCATTTGGCCAAATTTCTTTTTTCTAACCATGGGTCCTAAGAAAGTACAGTCATCCTTCCGTTTTCGTGTATTTCAGTTTTCGTGCAGTTTTTTCAGGGAAAATTGACCTCTGTTTTCGTGTGATTCCCTCCATTTTCGTGCTTGGTCCGGAACCCTGTCCAGTGCCCAGCGCACATACAAAGCCCACAAGCCCGCCTCCAACGCACATTATCAGGCAGTGTAGCATTGTTTCTGGTTGAGTGAACATTATCCTGCGAGTTCATACAAAACATTTCTTAACAATCCATTGTTTTTGGCCCTTGATTATTGTGTGTGACTGCTAAATAAGCCACCACGGGCCCAAAGATAGCTCCTAGTGTCAGTCCTTTGGTAAAGAAAGTGAGGAACACCATAGAATTAAAGAAAGAAATTGTAGCAAAGTGGTGAGAGGCAGTGGTGATGAGAGGCAGTGGTGGTGAGAGGCA
Organism: Cherax destructor; assembly: GCA_009830355.1. Classification (NCBI taxonomy): domain Eukaryota; kingdom Metazoa; phylum Arthropoda; class Malacostraca; order Decapoda; family Parastacidae; genus Cherax; species Cherax destructor. The sequence goes on along the minus strand of WNWK01028080.1, from coordinate 13,221 downwards.
ATGGTGGTGAGAGGCAGTGGTGATGAGAGGCAGTGGTGATGGGAGGCAGTGGTGATGGGAGGCAGAGGTGGTGAGAGGAAGTGGTGATGAGAGGCAATGGTGGTGAGAGGCAATGGTGGTGAGAGGCAGTGGTGGTGAGAGGCAGTGGTGATGAGAGGCAATGGTGGTGAGAGGCAGTGGTGATGAGAGGCAGTGGTGCTTGTTTGTTGGTTGAGGCAGTGTTAGAGGCAGTGGTGGTGAGAGGCAGTGGTGGTAAGAGGCAGTCTTAATGTAGAGTGAGAGGTGAGTAAACAAGATTAAATGAATAAACGAGAGAGAATGAGAGTGTAGAAGTTTCGGTAGTTTTGTCAACAAACCAGTTGTTGTTGTTGTTGCTGCTGCTGCTGTTGTTGTTACCAGCCAGCCTGGACAGGAATGATTCCTGTTCACCTTGAAGCGACTGGAAATAAGTGATCTAATGCAGTTAGCATTACAAATTTCGTTTTCTCTTATACTAATGCGTCTGAAGGAGGAAAGAATAGGAAGATGTTTTCATAGCTGGACCGAGTATGCCCGCCACCACATTTGTAATGAGACACATATTTTATTCATTCTAGAGTGTATATCACGTTTTTATGTTATTTATATTGTTTATTATGTCATATTAGATGAATTGTGATAGATAAATAAGCCGTAGAGCTGATATTAGTGTCAAATTGAAGCATTTTGTCCTGCCTCCCAACAATAAACTCGCCTCCCTCTCTCCTCTCCATCTTCCATACATCAACAAGAGTCGCCAATAAAAGTAAGTGTGATGTTAAATGTTCATTTATACATGTTATTAGTGCTTTATATTTATTTGTTATTCTTTTCTGTATGTAAATCTATATTTAATCTCTAAAAAATTATTTTTTGTTAATACTACTGGGTGTCTGAAATGGATTAATTGAATTTCCATTATTTCTTATGGGGAAAATGGCTTCAGTTTTCGTGTGTTTCAGTTTTAGTGCATCCCTCAGGAACGGATTAAACACGAAAACCGAGGGATGACTGTAAGTGTAAAGGACAGTGCTAAGAAGAAAAAGAGGATGATTTCCATGGAATTAAAGCATGAAATCGTAGATAAACAAGTGAGATGTGCAGGTTTTGGGATGAGGGGAAAGCGGGGGAAGCTCGCTCGTAACTCGGATGTTGGCTCGTAACTCAGAGCAAAAAATCGACCGAGCGACAGCTCGTATCTCGAAAAACTTGAATGTTGTTACACTCATAAGTCGAGGTTCCACTGTACTTTTCTTTGTGAAACCAATCAAAATCATCTCTATTTCTGTAATATATCTTCCATTCTATCAAATGATGCCAAGAAAATGAGAATACAACCATAAATACCATACGAAAACACACCGCAAAGTCACTGTTTTAAACCAAAAACACGGTCAGTTGTTTTTTTCTCATTATGCACTGGGTGCTGCAGGATTTTTTTTATACTGCGCACACTGATCACGCAGACCCATTCTTTCATATGTAGGCCTACCAGCTTTCTTCCACCAGATTTGAAGGAGCTAGAATTTTGGCGTAGTATTACGGGACCGACACTGGCTCTCAAGCCGTAATATTACGGGACCGACACTGAAAGGGTTCATATGCCTCAGAGTGATTACGTATTATTTAATATTATTTTTTTATTAACACATCATCCGTTTCCCACCAAGGCAGGGTGGTCCGAAAAATAAAAACTTTCATCATCATTCACTCCATCACTGTCTTGCCAGAGGCATGCTTACACTACAGTTATAAAACTGCAACATTTAACATCCCTCCTTCAGAGTTCAGGCACTGTACTTCCCATCTCCAGGACTCAAGTCTGGCCTGCTGGTTTCCCTGAATCCCTTCATAAATGTTACTTTGCTTCCACTCCAACAGCACGTCAAGTATTAAAAACCATTTGTCTCCATTCACTCCTATCAAATACGCTCATGCATGCTTGCTGGAAGTCCAAGCCCCTCGCACACAAAACCTCCTTTACCCCCTCCCTCTAACCTTTCCTAGGCCGACCCCTACCCCGCCTTCCCTCCACTACAGATTAATACTCTCTCGAAGTCATTTTACTTTGTTCCATCCTCTCTACATGTCCAAACCACCTCAACAACCCCTTCTCAGCCCTCTGGATAATAGTCTTGGTAATCCCGCACTTCCTCCTAATTTCCACACTACGAATTTGCTGCATTATATTCACACCACACATTGATCTCAGACATGACATCTCCATTGCCTCCAGCCTTCTCCTTGTTGCAACATTCACCACCTATGCTTCACACCCATATAAGAGTGTTGGTATAACTATACTCTCATACATTCCCCTCTTTGCTTCCACGGACAAAGTTCTTTGTCTCCACAGACTCCTAAGTGCACCACTTACCGTTTTACCCTCATCAATTCTATGATTCACCTCATCCTTCATAGACCCATCTGCTGACACGTCCACTCCTAAACTCTGAATACATTCACCTCCTCCATACTCTCTCCCTCCAATCTGATATCCAATCTTTCATCACCTAATCTTTTTGTTATCCTCATCACCTTACACTTTCCTATACTATTCACTTTCAATTTCCTTCTTTTACATACCCTACCAAACTCATCCACCAACCTCTGCAACGTCTCTTCAGAATCTCCCAAAAGCACAGTCATCAGAAAAAAGCAGCTGTGACAACTCCCACTTTGTGTTAGATTCTTTATCTTTTAACCCCACACCTCTTGCCAACACCCGTGCATTCACTTCTCTTACAACCCCATCTATAAATATACTGAACAGCCTTGGTGACATCACACATCCTTGTTTAAGGCCTACTTTTGCTGGGAAATAATCTCCCTCTCTCCTACATACTCTAACCTGAGCCTCACTATCCTCGTATAAACTCTTCACTGCTTTCAGTAACCTACCTCCTATTCCATACAGCTGCAACATCTGCCACATTATTATTATTATTATTATGGCATCCTCAAGATTAATAAGACACTCTAAGTGATTTTAATGTGTACCTGCATGTCAGCACAGTGCGTAAGTTTATTTCAGTACAGGTACACAAGTATAATTATCAGAGTACAGTGGACCCTCGCTATTCGAACACTCCAAAACTCACCCTATTATGTAAGTTTATTATTGTAAGTGCTTTTATAAATGTATTTTTGGGGGTATGAAATGGACTAATCTTATTACATCCTTCCTTATGGGAATAAATTTATTTGGTAACAGCACTTGAACAGCATTCTGGAATGAGGGTGAGTTTTGGAGTGTTCGAATAGCTAGGGTCCACTGTATATATAAAACATGAAATAACTAAAATACTTGAAATTCTGGAAAGTTTCCAGACATAATGGAGACGCAATGCTCATGGAGCTCACAGAGAATGTAAACAAACCGGGTGGGGCATGGTGATTATTAGAAAGTCGAGGGGGGAGCCGTATAGCGAGTTTTGGTCATACGTAATTTGAAATGCCCGTATTAGCGGAACGCTGTAAAGCGGGGACCTATTGTACAGGAGAAGAGGTTACTATCCCCTTGCTCCTGGCATTTTATTTGCCTCTTACGAGGCAATTACCAACAAACCCCTGGCTGTCTTCAAGCAGGCACTGGACAGGCACCTAAAGTCGGTACCTGACCAGCCGGGCTGTGGTTCGTACGTTGGACTGCGTGCGGCCAGCAGTAACAGCCTGGTTGATCAGGCTCTGGTCCAACAGGAGGCCTGGTCACGGACCGGGCCGCGGGGGCGTTGACCCCTGGAATTCTCTCCAGGTAGACTCCAGGTAGACGCATGGCTTATGGAGGAAGAATTCTATTCCACTTCCCCATGGAGGTAAGAAGAAATAAACAAGAACAAGAACTAGCAAGAAAATAGAAGAAAACCCAGAGGGGTGTGTATATATATGCTTGTACATGAATGTGTAGTGTGACCTAAGTGTAAGTAGAAGTAGCAAGACATTCCTGAAATCTTGCATGTTTATGGGACAGAAAAAAGACACCAGCAATCCTACCATCATATAAAACAAATACAGGCTCACGTTTTACACTCACTTGGTAGTATGGTAGTACAGTGGTCCCTTGGTTTGCAATTTTAATCCATTCCAGATGGATCAACTAAAACCAAAACTATTTTCTCCATAAGAAATAATGGAAATTCAATTACAGTCTCTCCTCACTTAACGACGGAGATAGGGGCCTAAGACCCCGTCGGTAAACGATTTCATCGCTAATCGAGGAATCACCCATTACTGACACTTCAAAAGTGTCACCACCCAAAATTAAAACATTCAGTTTTATGTTTGTTGGGAAGTTCCTTTCAATCTGTTTATTATTAATGGTAATACAACATGAAATAGGTCAATGACTTACTTCCAAGTTATTCCAGGAAACGCTTACATAGCTGATTACTTGAAAAAAAAAAAATAAGAGAAAATCGCACTTTTTTCAGTCTTTGCATAGGGTACGAGTGATCTTCTATAGTTACCCTTCAGGCGGTACCGTTTTCTATAATGGTCGCGGTCACTTTTTTTTTTATCCCTCTCCGCCCTCCATCCTTCAATACCTCTCTATATAATGTTAGTTTTTATTAATTTGGGCATCTTTATCAAGCTTCTACATTATTTATGTTATACCTAATATTATTCTGGAATAAATATGATAAGTAGATAACCTGTATTGATAGTAATAGTATAATTATACAATATTTTATAGTGCCGTTAGCTTACACGTCCGAATGTCATGGTGAAGCAGGAGTTACTGAGACTGCTGGCACTTTCTCCCTCTCTCTCGTATAGCCCCAGCCCAGCTCATCCTCCAATACCTCTCCATATATGTATTTTATTATTATTATTATTATTAATATTATTATTATTATCACCATCGCATCGATATACCTTGTTCACTGAGTGTAATAATTTCTTTCTTAAGCTGCCACGAGAAAGACAATATAAACACAGATGAACACACCAGCTGATCCCTGATCAGCTGGTTTGTTCTGATCCATTTTTCTCTTGTTTTTCCTCTTCCAAGAAGTACAAAAGAAGTTCACAGTAAAGGGATCACCTGGTGTGTTCGTCTGTGTGTTTATATTCTGTGTCTCTCGTAGCAGCTTAATTAAGAAATGATTAAACTCGATGGAAATAAATGGTATAAAATACCGACACAATGGAAAAATAAACACATAAGCAGTATAATGTGATCCTTTATTGACAACGTTTCGCCCACGCAGTGGGCTTTATCGAGTCACAGACAGATCTACCTGGAAAATGAGCAACATGGAGATATATACTATAGGGTACAGTCAGGTGGAGAATGCTGGGTCAGGTGGAGAAAGCTGCATGTGACAGTCTTAAAAGTAGTGTGATAGTTAAAAACATTGTGTGACTTAAAGGACCTGCAGTGTACCATTCTTGAGTTCTAGGTGGGATAGCGTTGAAGAAGTTTCTTGGCAATAGGTTCAGCTATGTTGTAGAAGCCGTTGTTCTGGTTGAAGTTGTTGGATATACAGATGAGTGATGATTCTAGGATTCTTCGGTATTGCGTGTTGTCTTCTCTGGCGATGAGTCTTGCGTTTCTGTAGTTGATTAAATGGTTGTGTAAATTTCGGTGTTGAACACAGGCATTTCTTGAGTCGTCAGATCTGCCTGCGTACTGCTGTTCTGAAATGCGTGTTTGTAGGTCTCTGGATGTTTCGCCAACGTATAATTTGCTGCAGCCACCTAGAACTCAAGAATGGTACACTGCAGATCCTTTAAGTCACACAATGTTTTTAACTATCACACTACTTTTAAGACTGTCACATGCAGCTTTCTCCACCTGACCCAGCATTCTCCACCTGACTGTACCCTATATATATCTCCATGTTGCTCATTTTCCAGGTAGATCTGTCTGTGACTCGATAAAGCCCACTGCGTGGGCGAAACGTTGTCAATAAAGGATCACATTATACTGCTTATGTGTTTATTTTTCCAATGATTAAACTCAGTGAACAAGGTATGTTGATGATGATGATAATAATAATAATGATAAAGATTTATTTATTGTAATAATAACAATCGCTCTGGAGTGCTTTAAATGTCAGCTACGAAACTTATACAAGTGCTGCTGCACTTCCATCTTGTACTATGGGGTACACAATCAAGTTAAAATTTGTACAAATATGTAGTCTTGGAGACTTTAAAAGCTAGTGTACTGAGTGGCTGTAAGAAGGCGACTGAGATACTTGATGCCGAGACGCCGCGCTGCCTGTGTCATACGTATTTTGTACAGGCTTGTTATACGAAATACATATGACATTTACATTGCCCCAGAGTGATTATTAATTATGTGTATTTTATTATTATTATTATCACCATCGATATACCTTGTTCACTGAGTACAGTGGACCCTCGGTTAACAAAATTAATCCATTCCAGGAGCTATTACTTCATCTGAATCTTTCGTAATCCGAACCCTTATTTCCCGTTAGAAATAATGTAAATACAATTAATCGTTTCACAAAAAAATATTCACCAAAAATAAAATATAAGCAACATTTACTTACCTTTACTGAAGAGACTTGCAGGCATTTGGAGGATAGGGATGATGACAGGGGCAGGGAGTTCGTGGTTGGAAGGGAAATCCCCCTCCAAAAGGACTTCAGGTAACAAGTCCCTCTCTGGGGTTACTTCCCTTCTTGCTCTTTTAATGCCACTAGGACCAGCTTGAGAGTCCACAGTCCTCTGTTTCTGGCGACTCTTTAATACTTCCCTGAAGTGCAACATGGCTCTGTCACTGAAGTGGTTGCACAGAAGGCTCATTTCAGCTTGCTCAGGGTAGTGTCTTTCAATAAATGTCTGAAACTCATTCCACTTTGTACACATCTCCTTAAGCACTGAAGAAGGCACCTCCTTCTCTCTCTCTCCCTCCTCCTGTGAAGCAATAACCTCAGCTGTGGTCTGTTGCTGTTCCAGATGAAGCTCTTGCAGCTCTTCAGTTGTTAGCTCTATCCTGTGCTCCTCCACCAACTCTTCCACATCCTCACCACTCAACTCCAACCCCAGGCTGTTCCCCAATGCCACAACATCTTCCACAACAGGCACAGGGTCGTCAGGGTCAGAGTCAGCCTCAAATCCTTCAAAATCCCTCTGTTGGACACAACCTGGCCACAATGGTCTCCAAGCAGAGTTCAAAGTCCTGGAAGTCACTCCCTCCTTACCTATAAGGCCTAGGCAATGCACGATATAAGAACATAAGAACATAAGAAAGGAGGAACACTGCAGCAGGCCTGTTGGCCCATACTAGGCAGGTCCTTCACAATCCGTCCCACTAACAGAACACTTGCTCAACCCAATTTTCAATGCTACCCAAGAAATAAGCTTTGAAGTGATCTTTCCAGAACTCTCTTAGAACATAAGAACATAAGAAAGGAGGAACACTGCAGCAGGCCTGTTGGCCCATACTAGGCAGGTCCTTCACAATCCATCCCACTAACAGAATAATTGCCCAACCTAATTTTCAATTCTACCCAAGAAATAAGCTTTGATAAGAGGTGATCTGTACTTAGCTCAGAGAGGACGTGTCTAGGGTTCTCTGTGGACTGAACCACTTTTGCTCTGTGAAGTGAACCAAGATGCCGTCCTTTGAGCAACTTTACCAGCAGCTTAAGGAGGAATTGAGGGTAGCGAAGCTTGAGATTCGGCGATTGATGGATGAAAACAAGAGGATTCGTAGTAGTCCTCCTGTTGTGAGTCCTCAGGTCAAGAAGGGAACCTGGGCAGTGGCCGGACTTCATGGAACGAAGTTGAAGATCAAGAAAACGAATAAAGAGTTAGAAACGATGAAGAAGAAAGAGACTGCTGTGGAAACTGTTGTGGAAACATCGAACGCCTTCTCCGTGCTATCCGATGAATGAGAGTCGACTACTGGGAATGTCACGACGAACGACACCAAGGAAGGTAAAAACGTTGTTGTTGGGGATAGCCAGGTTAGGTATATGGATAGGGCATTCTGCTTGAAGGATAGGAGTAGGAGACAGAGGGTTTGCTTTCCTGGGGCTGGGATGGAGGATATTGTTAGCCGGCTTGACAACATCATGAACGGTAATGGGATCAATCCTATTATCTGCCTCAGTGCTGGAGGCAATGATGTAGGCAAGCGTAGAAGTGAGGATTTAGTTAGAAGGTACAGGACAGCAATAGACATAATTAGGAAGAAGGGAGGGGGCACCCTGTTATATGCGGCATTTTGCCAAGAAGGGGTGTTGGAAATGAATGGCTGTCCAGAGCGATTGGTATAAATTGCTGGCTGGACAAACACTGTAAGGATAATGCAGTCCCATTCATTGGCAACTGGGACCACTTCTATGGCCGAAATGACATGTACACCAGGGATGGGGTTCACTTATCCAGGGCAGGTGTAGAATTTCTCTCTAGCTCAGTTGAGGATGTTGTTAGGGCTTTAAACTAGGATTAGTTAGAGGTATGGGTTTAGGAATGGTGAATAATGAGGGTCAAAATATTGATTCAGGCTTTGATATCATAAATCTTAACAATAACAGTAATCGAGTAACACAGGGTAATAATAGTAACAGAAATTGTGTAAAACAAAAGCTGAATATGAAAAAGGTTCACAAGAAGATACATCTCAATGTATTTTACACTAACTGTCGAAGCGCCAGAAATAAAATTAACGAATTACATTTGGTAGCATGTGCTGGGAACTTTGATGTCATTGCAATAACTGAAACATGGTATAATATAAAGAGTCGGGATATGATTGCTGAGTGTCATATTCAGGGGTTTAAGTTGTTCCATGTAGATAGATATAATGGGAAAGGGGGTGGAGTTGCATTATATGTACGAGAAAATATAAATTGCTGCATAAAAACAGGCATAAAAATAGATGGATCATTAACAGAATCTGTTTGGGTAGAGTTTCTAGAAGGTCAAGAAAAACTGATTGTAGGTGTAATATACCGACCTCCAGGCTTGGATCACGATAGAGGGAGACTTCTTTGGGACAAAATTGTTAGGGCTTCTAGACACAATAACGTAGTGATAGTAGGGGATTTTAACTTTAGTCAAATTGACTGGACTTCTTTGACCGGTAATCTGGAGTCCAGTGACTTTATGGAAGTAGTTCAGGACTGTTTTCTGAAGCAGTGTGTGACGGAGCCTACCAGAGATAATAATTTGCTCAACCTAGTCTTGTCAAATAAAGAAACCCTTGTAAATAATCTGGAAATCACTGAAGAGCTTGGCGCAAGTGATCACAAATCCATTACTTTTAATATTACCTGGGAGTACGAGAATAGGGATAATACGGTAAAAGTTCCTGATTTTCGTTCTGCCGACTATATTGGACTTAGAGAACACCTGTCTAATCTCGACTGGGGTAATCTAGCTAACGATTACGATGGGATCTGCGTTTATGATTTTTTTCTTAATAATGTACAACGTGCACAGAGTATATTTATTTCCCAGAGAGAATTTAGGTCAAATAATAACGATCCCAAATGGATTAACAGGAGGCTAAAACATCCATTAGGGGAGAAAAGAGGAATTTATAGGCGCATCAAAAGAGGAGATGTTAACCTTATTGACCAATATGTTCAGTTGAAAAGAGAAGTAAAAAAGGGGATTAGAAAGGCTAAACGTGGCTATGAGATTAATGTTGCTAATGAATCAAAGACCAATCCAAAAGGGTTCTTTCAAGTGTATAGGACGAAGGTGAGGGAAAAGGTAGGACCTCTGAAAATTGGGAATGGACAGCTGACGGATAACGAACTGGAAATGTGTTCTCTATTTAATGACTATTTTTTGTCAGTCTTTACACAAGAAGACGTAAATGAGATTCCAGAAATTAACAATTATTCAGTTCCTGGAGAATTCAAATTAACTAATACTGTCACGAGGGACATAATTATCAATCAGATAGATAAACTGAAGCAAAATAAGTCCCCGGGACCCGACGAGTTGTTTTCCAGGGTACTTAAAGAATGCAAAATGGAACTTAGTCAGCCAATAACGAATGTGTTTAATACGTCCATCCTAACTGGTGTTGTGCCAGAGATGTGGAAGATAGCTAATGTAGTTCCTATATTCAAATCAGGGGATAAGTCAATTCCATCAAATTACCGTCCAATAAGCCTCACGTCTATAGTAGGCAAATTATTAGAATCAATTATAGCTGATATTATTAGAAGTCACCTTGAAGAACATAATTTGATTAATGAATCTCAGCATGGGTTCACGAGAGGTCGTTCCTGCCTGACAAATTTACTGACATTTTTCAATAAAACATTTGAGGCAGTAGACAGTGATAAAGAATATGATATAGTTTACTTGGATTTCAGTAAGGCCTTCGATAGAGTACCTCACAAGAGACTCTTAAGAAAGGTGGCAGCTCATGGTATAGGAGGTAAAGTTCTAGCATGGATTGAGGCATGGCTTACCAATAGAAAGCAGAGAGTTTCCATTAATGGGGTCAAATCTGAATGGGGATTAGTCACTAGTGGCGTTCCACAAGGATCAGTTTTAGGCCCATTGTTGTTCATAATTTACATAAATGACCTTGATGAAGGAATTGCAAGTGACATGAGTAAATTTGCTGATGATACAAAAATAGGCCATATAATTAATTCTGACGAGGATACCAGTGAACTCCAGGAGGATTTGGACAAATTAATGTCTTGGTCTGAAAAGTGGCAGATGAAGTTCAATGTGGACAAGTGTAAGGTACTAGTTCTTGGTAATGAAAATATCCCTCAAATTTATAAACTAGGTGAAGTAGAGCTTGATCATACAGAATGTGAAAAAGACTTGGGAGTCATTGTAAGCAGAAATCTAAAGCCAAGACAACAGTTCCTAATTGTGCGCAATAAGGCTAACAGATTACTAGGATTTATTTCAAGAAGTATACCTGGAGTCTACCTGGAGAGAATTCCAGGGGTCAACGCCCCCGCGGCCCGGTCCGTGACCAGGCCTCCTGTTGGACTAGAGCCTGATCAACCAGGCTGTTACTGCTGGCCGCACGCAGTCCAACGTACGAACCACAGCCCGGCTGGTGAGGTACCGACTTTAGGTGCCTGTGCAGTGTCTGCTTGAAGACATTTAGGGGTTTGTTGGTAATCCCCTGATGTATGCTGGGAGGCAGTTGAACAATCTTGGGCCCCTCACACTTTTGTGTTGTTCCTCAACGTGCTAGTGGCACCCCTGCTCTTCATTGGGGGGATGTTACATCGCCTGCCGAGTCTTTTGCTTTCGTAGGGAGTGATTTTTGTGTGCAAGTTTGGTACTAAGCCCTCGAGAATTTTCCATGTGTATATAATAATGTATTCTCCCCCCTGCGTTCTAGAGAGTACAGGTTTAGGAACTTCAAGCGTTCCCAGTAGTTGAGGTGGTTATCGCACTTATGCGTGCGGTGAAGGTTCTCTGCACATTTTCAAGGTCAGCAATTTCACCCGCCTTGAAAGGTGCCGTTAGTGTGCAGCAATATTCTAGCCTAGATAGAACAAGCGATCTGTAAAGTGTCAACATGGGCTTGGCATCCCTGGTTTTGAAGGTTCTCATTATCCATCCTGTCATTTTTCGAGCAGATGCAATTGCTACTTTGTTATGGTCCTTGAAGGTGAGATCCTCTGACATGATCACTCCCAGGTCTTTGACATTAGTTATTTTAACATAAGAACATAAGAAAGGAGGAACACTGCAGCAGGCCTGTTGGCCCATACTAGGTAGGTCCTTCACATTCCATCCCACTAACAGAATATTTTTTCAACCTAATTTTCAATGCTACCCAAGAAATAAGCTTTGATAATTTTACTTACTCATGTGCAATTCCCACTCAAATCCAACCCCTCTCACTCATGAATTTATCCAACCTAAATTTAAAACTACCCAAGGTCCTTGCTTCAATAACCCTACTAGGCAGACTGTTCCACTCATCAACTACCTTATTTCCAAACCAATACTTTCCTATATCCTTTCTAAATCTAAACTTATCTAACTTGAATCCATTATTGCGGGTTCTATCTTGGAGAGATACCCTCAAGACCTTATTTATATCCCCTTTGTTAATACCCATTTTCCACTTGTATACCTCGATCATGTCTCCCCTCATTCTACGTCTTACAAGTGAATGTAATTTAAGGGTCTTCAATCTTTCTTCGTAAGGAAGATTTCTAATGCTATGTATTAATTTAGTCATTCTACGCTGAATGTTTGCTAACGAATTTATGTCCATTCTGTAATATGGAGACCAGAACTGAGCTGCGTAATCTAGGTGAGGACTTACTAATGATGTATAAAGCTGTAATATAACCTCTGGACTTCTGTTGCTAACACTTCTTGATATAAATCCCAGTAATCTATTTGCCTTATTACGTACGCTTAGGCATTGCTGTCTTGGTTTAAGGTTGCTGCTTACCATCACCCCCAAGTCCTTCTCGCAATCTGTATAACTAAAATCTACGTTATTTAACTTATAAGTGCTTGGGTTATGGACACTCCCGGGCTTCAGAACCTTGCATTTATCTACATTGAACTGCATCTGCCACTTTTCTGACCACGAATTAAGTTTGTCTAAATTTTCCTGAAGTTCTATGACATCTATGTTTGAATCAATTATCCTACCTATCTTCGTGTCGTCGGCGAATTTGCTCATATCACTAGTAATTCCCTCGTCAAGGTCATTGATATATATTATAAATAACAACGGGCCTAAGACTGATCCCTGTGGAACACCACTTGTTACAAATCCCATTCGGATTTAACCCCATTTATGCACACTCTCTGCTTTCTATTGGTGAGCCATGACTCGATCCATGACAGCACTTTTCCCCCAATGCCATGAGCTGCCACTTTCTTTAACAGTCTCTGGTGCGGTACTCTATCAAAAGCCTTACTAAAGTCTAAATAAACAATATCAAATTCTTTATCGTGATCAACAGCCTCAAAAGCTTTACTGAAGAAGGTTAATAAATTAGATAGGCAGGAACGGCCTCTCGTGAATCCATGCTGAGTATCATTAATCAAATTATGGTTATCTAGATGGTTTCTAATAATATCAGCTATAATTGACTCTAGTAATTTGCCTACAATTGAGGTCAGGCTTATTGGGCGGTAATTTGACGGTAGTGACTTGTCCCCTGCTTTAAAAATAGGAATTACATTAGCCATCTTCCACATATCAGACACTACACCTGTTTGAAGAGATAAATTAAAAATGTTAGATAATGGTTC
>WNWK01028079.1:0-25714 GCA_009830355.1 Cherax destructor | reverse complement strand
TTTATTTATCCTCTTTTTCATAAAATATGTATTACTTATTACCAAACCTCTTTCTACACATAGCTCAATTAATTGTTCCCCATTTATATTTACCCTGGCACCCCAAATTTACCTACTACTCCCTCCACAACATTTGTACCCACTTTAGCATTAAGATCCCCAACCACAATTACTCTCTCACTTGGTTCAAAACTCCCCACACACTCTCTCAACATTTCCCAAAATCTCTCTCTCTCTCTCCTCTACACTTCTCTCTTCTCCAGGTGCATAAACACTTACTATAACCCACTTTTCACATCCAACCTTTATTTTACTCCACATAATCCTTGAATTTATACATTTATATTCCTTCTTTACCTGCCATAACTGATTATTCAACATTATTGCCCTCCTTCTTTAGCTCTAACTCTATTTGAAACCCTGATCTAATCCCATTTATTTCTCCCCACTGAAACTCTCCTACCCCTTCAGCTTTGTCTCACTTAAAGCCAGGACATCCAGCTTCTTTTCATTCATAACATCTACAATCATCTCTTTCTTATCATTCGCACAACATCCACACACATTCAAACATCCCACTTTGATGGTTTTCTTCTTCTTCTTTTTAGTAAGCTATACAGGAAAAGGGGTTACTAGCCCATTGTTCCCGGCATTTTAGTTGACTTTTACAACACGCATGGCTTACAGAGGAAAGATTCTTATTCCACTTCCCCATGGATATGAAAGGAAAAGCAATAAGAACAAGAACTATTAAGATAAAATCAAAGAAAACTCAGATGAGTGTGTATACATAAACGTGTACATGTTTGTGTAGCGTGACCTAAGTGTAAGTAGAAGTAGCAAGACGTACCTGAAATCTTGCATGTTTATGAGACAGAAAAAAGACACCAGCAATCCTACCATCATGTAAAACAGTTTCAGGTTTCTGTTTCACAGTCACCTGGCAGGATGGTAGTACCTCCCTGGGTGGTTGCTGTCTACCAACCTACTACCTAGAAAATATCTCTAATTACTCTAACTAATTTCATCCCCTTATATTTACTATTTAGGACAGTTAGATACTTAGAGATATTTTTAATATTGCTGGAATGTAGAAGAACAAGATACAGTGGTACCTCGAGTTACGATATTTTTTCGTTTGAGAATGCTGTTCAAGTGCCATTACCAAAAGAATTTATCCCCATAAGGAATAATGTAAAATAGACTAGTCCTTTTACACCCCCAAAAATATACTTACAAAAGCATTTAAAAAAATAAACTTACATAAAAGGGCGATTTTGGGGACCATCGTAACTCGAGGTACCACTGTATGTGGTAACAAACTTAAGTTGAAACCCTTACTGTATAAATATTCTTTAAGTATTATTATTATTATATTATTATTATTATTATTATTATTATTATTATTATTATTATTATTATTATTATTATTATTATTATATTATTATTATATTATTATTATTATATTATTATTATTACAGTGGACCCCCGGTGTTCGTCCATTTTTCGTAACAGAATGCTGCTCAAGTGCCATTACCAACCGAATTTATTCCCTTAAGAAATAATGTAAAGTAGACTAGTCCTTTTAGACCCCAAAACTACACTTATAAAAGCATTTAAAAAAATACACTTACATAAAAGGGAGTGTTTTGAGCAGGACGAACACCGGGGGTCCACTGTATTATTAAGTAATAAAATGGTTTAAACTAATATTGTAACCAAAATACATTTTTGCATTCAGCTATACCTCATTTATCCATGTTCATTATAATTAAAAAGTCTTGTTCAAATAATGATTTCACTAGCTTCTTACTATTTATTTTTTTATTTTTTTATTAACACATCGGCCGATTCCCACCAAGGCAGGGTGGCCCGAAAAAGAAAAACTTTCATCATCATTCACTCCATCACTGTCTTGCCAGAAGGGTGCTTTACACTACAGTTATAAAACTGCAACATTTACACCCCTCCTTCAGAGTGCCGGCACTGTACTTCCCATCTCCAGAACTCAAGTCCGGCCTGCCGGTTTCCCTGAATCCCTTCATAAATGTTACTTTGCTCACACTCCAACAGCACGTCAAGTATTAAAAACCATATGCCTCCATTCACTCCTATCAAATACGCTCACACATGCTTGCTGGAAATTCAAGCCCCTCGCACACAAAACTTCCTTTACCCCTCCCTCCAACCTTTCCTAGGCCGACCCCTACCCCGCCTTCCCTCCACTACAGATTTATACACTCTCGAAGTCACTCTGTCTCGTTCCATTCTCTCTACATGTCCAAACCACCTCAACAACCCCTCCTCAGCTCTCTGGACAATCGTTTTGGTAATCCGCACCTCCTCCTAATTTCCAAACTCCGAATTCTCTGCATTATATTCACACCACACATTGACCTCAGACATGACATCTCCACTGCCTCCAGCCTTCTCCTCGTTGCAACATTCATCACCCATGCTTCACACCCATATAAGAGCGTTGGTATAACTATACTCTCATACATTCCCTCTTTACTTCCATGGACAAGGTTCTTTGTCTCCACAGACTCAGTGCTCCACTCACCCTTTTCCCCTCATCAATTCTATGATTCACCTCATCCTTCATAGACCCATCCCCGACATGTCCACTCCCAAATATCTGAATACATTCACCTCCTCCATACTCTCTCCTCCAATCTGATATCCAATCTTTCGTCACCTATTCTTTTTGTTATCCTCATCACCTTACTCTTTCCTATATTCACTTTCAATTTTCTTCTTTTACACACCCTACCAAATTCATCCACCAACCTCTGCAGCTTCTCTTCAGAATCTCCCAAAAGCACAGTGTCATCAGCAAAAAGCAACTGTGACAACTCCCACTTTGTATTTGCTTCTTTATCTTTTAGCCCAACACCTCTTGCCAAGACCCTCGCATTCACTTCTCTTACAACCCCATCTATAAATATATTGAACAACCACGGTGACATCACACATCCTTGTTAAAGGCCCACTTTTACTGGGAAATAGTCCCTTCCCTCCTAACACACTCTAACCTGAGCCTCACTATCCTCATAAAAACTCTTCACTGCTTTCAGTAACCTTCCTCCTATTCCATACACCTGCAACATCTGCCACATTGCCCCCCTATCTACCCTATCATACGCCTTTTCCAAATCCATAAATGCCACAAAAACATCTTTACCCTTATCCAAATACTGTTCACCTATATGTTTCACTGTAAACACTTGGTCTACACACCCCCTACCTTTCCTAAAGCCCCCTTGTTCATCTGCTATCCTGCTTTCTGTTTTACTCTTAATTCTTTCAATAATAACTCTACCATACACCTTACCAGGTACACTCAACAGACTTATTCCCTATAATTTTTGCACTCTCTTTTGTCCCTTTGCCTTTATACAAAGGAACAATACACGCTCTCTGCCAATCCCTAGGTACCTTACCCTCTTCCATACATTTATTAAATAATAGCACCAACCACTCCAAAATTATATCCCCACCTGCTTTTAACATTTCTATCTTTATCCCATCAATCCCAGCTGCCTTACCCCTTTCATTCTACCACTGCCTCACGAACTTTCCCTACACCCACAACTGGCTCTTCCACACTCCTACAAGATGTTATTCCTCCTTGCCCTACACACGAAATCACAGCTTCCTGTCTTCATCAACATTTAACAAATCCTCAAAATATTCTCTCCATCTTCCCGATACCTCTAACTCTCCATTTAATAACTCTCCTCTCCTATTTTTAACTGTCAAATCCATTTGTTCTCTAGGCTTCCTCAACTTATTAATCTCATTCCAAAACTTTTCTTATTTTCAACAAAATTTGCTGATAACATCTCACCCACTCTCTCATCTGCTCTCTTTTTACATTGCTTCACCACTCTTTTAACCTCTCTTTTCTCTCCATATACTCTTCCCTCCTTGCATCACTTCTACTTTGTAAAAACCTCTCATATGCTAACTTTTTCTCCCTTACTACTTCTTTACATCATCATTCCACCATCGCTCCTCTTCCCTCCCGCACCCACTCGCCTGTAACCACAAACTTCTGCTGAACACTCTAACACTACATTTTTAAATCTACCCCATACATTTTCGACCCCATTGCCTACACTCTCACTAGCCCATCTATCCTCCAATAGTTGTTTATATCTTACCCTAACTGCCTCCTCTTTTAGTTTATAAACCTTCACCTCTCTTTTACTTACTGATTCTATTTTCCTTGTATCCCATCTACCTTTTACTCCCACTGTAGCTATAACTAAAAAGTGATCTGATATATCTGTAGCCCCTCTATAAACATGTACATCCTGAAGTCTACTCAACAGTCTTTTATCTACCAATACGTAGTCCAACAAACTACTGTCATTACGCCCTACATCATATCTTGTATACTTATTTATCCTCTTTTTCTTAAAATATGTATTACCTATAACTAAACCCCTTTCTATACAAAGTTCAATCAAAGGGCTCCCATTATCATTTACACCTGGCACCCCAAACTTACCTACTACACCCTCTCTGCATGTTTCTCCCACTTTAGCATTTAGGTCCCCTACCACAATTACTCTCTCACTTGGTTCAAAAGTTCCTATACATTCGCTTAACATCTCCCAAAATCTCTCTCTCTCCTCTACACTCCTCTCTTCTCCAGGTGCATACACGCTTATTATGACCCACTTTTCGCATCCGACCCTTATTTTAATCCACATAATCCTTGAATTTACACATTTATATTCCTCTTTTCCTTCCATAACTGATCCTTCAACATTATTGCTACCCTTCCTTAGCTCTAACTCTCTCAGATACTCCTGACTTAATCCCATTTATTTCTCCCCACTGAAACTCGCCTACCCCTTCAGCTTTGTTTCGCTTAGGGCCAGGACATCCAACTTCTTTTCATTCATAACATCGGCAATCATCTCTTTCTTATCATCCGCACTACATCCACGCACATTCAGACAACCCAATTTTATATAGTTTTCTTCTTCTCGTTTTTAGTAGATTTGTACAGGAGAAGGGTTACTAGCCCATTGCTCCCGGCATCTTAGTCGCCTCATACGACACGCATGGCTTACGGAGGAAAGATTCTTTTCCACTTCCCCATGGACAATAGAGAAAATAAAAGGAACAAGAGCTATTAAGAAAAGAAGAAAAACCTAGATGTGTGTATGTATATATATGCATGTGTATGCCAGTGTAGTGTGACCTAAAGTGTAAGTAGAAGTAGCTAGATATACCTGTTATCCAGCGTGTTTATGAGACAGAAAAAGACACCAGCAATCCTACCATCATGTAAAACAGTTTCAGGTTTCTGTTTCACAGTCACCTGGCAGGACGGTAGTACCTCCCTGGGTGGTTGCTGTCTACCAACCTACTACCTATTACTGTGGCCAGTAAATTGCAAAGCTTCACTCATACACGTGATAATAGTGTTTATGTTGCTGCTGCTCAAGCATGAAGGCTTGACAACTGAGATAAACATTGAACCACACACCTGCCTTATCTATTTTTTCATTTTTTTCTTAAAGAATAAACTTTTATTTTTGTAGCTAAAAATAATTTTTTTCAGTTTTATCTATATTACACCATTTGACATAGATTCTGTTTTAACAAAAATATCATGACTCTAATATTTTAATATTTGTAATGTATGTGAGCTCTAACTTTTACTGTAACATCCAAGAGATGTATGTATTGTGTACGTACTTATTATTGGCTCACTATTGCTGTGTGTGCATTTCCGATTTGCTGTACAGTGGACCCCCGGTGTTCGTCCATTTTTCGTAGCAGAATGCTGTTCAAGTGTCATTACCAACCAAATTTATTCCCTTAAGAAATAATGTAAAGTAGACTAGTCCTTTTAGATTCCCAAAACTACACTTATAAAAGCATTTAAAAAATACACTTACATAAAAGGGCATGTTTTGAGCAGGACGAACACCGGGGTCCACTGTACTTATTCAAAATATAAAGTAATTTTTACAATTGTGTTTTGATTTTTTTTTTTAGGATCTACTAACGTTCCAGCTCCAAACCGTCTGACAATGTTCGAAAGTAAAATTTACTGGACTGACAGCACTCGACAAGGTGTCATTCGTATAGACAAGTATGATGGGGCTTCTTCAATTCATCAAGTGTATCGCAACCCAGGGAAGACTCAAGATCCTAAGGCTATTAAAGCTGTCCATGGATTAATGCAAACCCCAGGTATTTATTGACCAGTTATAGTCATTTCACATTACATTAATTGCTGTATATGCACTATATTATGAAAAACAGTAAAACTTAAGCTCACTCATATTGCATTTTAAAATATTTTGTGGTAATCTTTAGTTACACTGTTACACTTCAATAATTTTAAATTTACTGAGTTCTATAAAAAGGATACCACAAGGTTTATGAATGAAGTAGAAGTGCACTATATAAATAAAGTATAAATACAGTATACATATCTTCTTCTTCTTTCAACACGTCGGCTGTTTCCCACCGAAGCGGGGTGGCCCAAAATGAAAAACGAAAGTTTCCCATTTTACATTTAGTAATATATACAGGAGAAGGGGTTACTAGCCCCTTGCTCCCAGCATTTTAGTCGCCTCTTACGACACGCATGGCTTACGGAGGAAGAATTCTGTTCCACTTCCCCATGGAGATAAGAGGAAATAAGAACAAGAACTAGTAAGAAAATAGAAGAAAACCCAGAGGGGTGTGTATATATATGCTTGTACATGAATGTGTTGTGTGACCTAAGTGTAAGTAGAAGTAGCAAGATGTACCTGAAATCTTGCATGTTTATGAGACAGAAAAAAGACTCCAGCAATCCTACCATCATGTAAAACAATTACAGGCTTTCGTGTTACACTCACTTGGCAGGACGGTAGTACCTCCCTCGGTGGTTGCTGTCTACCAACCTACTACCTATAACAGTATACATATACATAAATAAAATATACAAATACTGTACAGTATCAAAATCTGTTTCTTTGCATTTTCCTCAGTCTCAGAGAGATCCTTCAAGACTGATGTATTGATTAAGTGAAACTACATGACACATGCCATCTTTAGTATACAGTGGTACCTCGGTTACGATATTTTTTGTTCGAGAATGCTGTTCAAGTGCCATTACCAAACGAATTTATCCCCATAAGGAATAATGTAAAATAGACTAGTCCTTTTACACCCCAAAAATATACTTACAAAAGCATTTAAAAAATAAACTTACATAAAGGCGATTTTGGGGACCATCGTAACTCGAGGTACCACTGTATTTCTTTGTCTTAGTCTGAATAAGATTCTCTTGGAGAATGATGAAAGTTCTCAGGTTATTAGTTCCCAGTTCCTCTCTTGGCACATGCCTTATCTGGCAGGCCATCTACATTGGTGTTGCCCTTTGCCTTTCTGTCCATGCCTTTAATGAACACACATAAATTTTTGTTTAAAAGCTGAATTAACAAAATGAGGTCTGACTACAAATAATAAATTACATGTTTTATTTGACTTTAATTGCACATGATTGCACTAATATTGCACAGTTGTTTGTGGTGAGTTTCAGGATATTAGCTTATAGGGTTATTTTCTGAAATCATCTGGGTACTGTACATTAAAATATAACTTTTAATTTGGTTGGATATCAATATTATGAACACTTATGATTGAAGTACAGTATTGTAGTTTCTCTGTATCCATAAGTTGTAGACATTATCACATCTAAAATAAGTGGATACAGATGAAAGCTGCAACCCAGCTGAGTCATGGAGATATGAAACTTTTCTTCAACATAAGTCTCATATAGATAAATACTCTTCACCGATCATTAGCATAGATTTTGAAATATAAATGTTGACTTTCGTAAGAAAAAACTGATGAGAAAGATTTAAAGATTGTATCTCATTAAATATTGATCTAATCTAAATAATACTGACTAGCATCAAAATTATTCTCTTTCATTAGAAAGAATGCCATAAAGAGAGATTTTGGTATGAAAAACCCATTGAGCACATTTTGAAAGGAAATCCTTTAATGAGATAGTGTGTTAAAAGTACTAGAAACTGTTTATAAAGGCTAACATAACAGACAACAGAACAACAGGAACACTAGTACATAAGTAATTACACATATATTCTCCTTCCAACACAAAGAAACACTTGAGAAAGCCCAATGGTATGCGTGCATAATAGAGTTGAGAAAATTGAGCCATGAGGAAAGACTGTGTAAGCTAGATCCTTGTTCCTAGAGAGATAAGAATAAGAGGAATTTAATCATGGCATACCAATCATAAGGGTTAGTAGTATACTTTAAATAGAACTGGACCTTGACATTCAATGGTGTTTAAAGAAAATCCTGTGGGGCATAAACAAGGATGGGCTTTTCACTAGGAAAGGAGTTAGAACAAGTGGACAGTAACAGACATTGCACACCCAGGTAAGTCACAGACCTAAGTCAACACCTTTTCAGTGTAAGATTAGTAAGGCAGGGGATTAAATCTAAGAATTAGAGATCATATTCCCCAAGGGCAGCTCCAGAAGTTTATATAGGAGGGCTTAGAGTTTGGCAATCTGGTTGGAAGAGGGGGCTAAGAGACTTGGCTTGAAGCAAAGTTATTATTATTATTATTATTATTATTTCTGGGGGAGGGCTGATGGATTTTTTTTGGGTGACTTTAGGGCCTCCTTTGCACCCTTGATCTCCCTTTTCCTTGCAGATTTAAATAATAATTTTATATATATACTCTGCATTTATATATACAAGTGCATTTACATGTGGCTGGTTATGAACATTGTTTCACTCTTACAGCCTGACCTAAGCAAGGCTTTCCTGGCGACTGCCTGATCAGATAGGCCAAGGGTCTCCAAACTTTTCACTATGAGGACCATATCATAGATTTTACACATTTTCACTGGCTAAAGAAACAAATCACTCTTATAAATAAATATAAATGAATGAACAAAATTTAAGTGAATAAGTTTTATTTGGATCCTTTTGTAATCAGCATATATGAATCAGAACAAAGAGAAATGTGACATTTACAAAGAAACAATACCATGCTTACACTGAGAAATGATATACCATGAGTAAAAATGTCAAACATAAGCCAGTGGTCTGACATTGTAATCAGTTGCTGAGCTGAATATGAAAGAGCTCGCACAAGATTAATTTTCCCAAGATTAATGGGAATGATGGGACTGTTTTTAATTTCAAAATATTACTGAATTGAGGTTTCAAGCTTGAGGAGCTAATTATTAGAATGGATTTCAAATGCTCATTAGATAAATTTGTGCAATATTTGGTCATGACATAATTCATTTTTAAAATGTTTGTTCACAAGGTACATTGTACCAAAAACTGATACGAATCCACAAGCAAATTGCTTTAAGTTTGGAAACTGTTGAGGCTGTAAAGATTTATAAAACTGGATCAGATTTCCTTCTTTATACTTTTCTTTCAGCATGTCATCCGACTGGAGATCAATAATTTCCATTTGAAACTGACTTGATGTGTTTCAACACTGCAGTCAAATGGGTTCTGAAACAGCTTTATTTCATCTGTTTTTTTCATCATAATATCAGAAAATCATTTCAGAAATTGTTTTTGTAAATCATTAATAATTTCTCATGCAAATGAAGACGAAAATTCTGGGAAATGAACCAGGTTAGAAACTTTCACCCATCCTAGAGATCATATTCCCCAAGGGCAGCTCAGAAGTTTATATAGGAGGGCTTAGAGTTTGGCAATCTGGTTGGAAGGGGGGGCAAAGAGACTTGGCTTGAAGCAAAGTTATTATTATTATTATTATTTCTGGGGAGGGCTGATGGATTTTTTTGGGTGACTTTAGGGCCTCCTTTGCACCCTTGATCTCCCTTTTCCTTGCAGATTTAAATAATAATTTTATATATATACTCTGCATTTATATATACAAGTGCATTTACATGTGGCTGGGTATGAACATTGTTTCACTCTTACAGCCTGACCTAAGCAAGGCTTTCCTGGCGACTGCCCTGATCAGATAGGCCAAGGGTCTCCAAACTTTTCACTATGAGGACCATATCATAGATTTTACACATTTCACTGGCTAAAGAAACAAATCACTCTTATAAATAAATATAAATGAATGAACAAAATTTAAGTGAATAAGTTTTATTTGGATCCTTTTTGTAATCAGCATATATGAATCAGAACAAAAGAGAAATGTGACATTTACAAAGAAACAATACCATGCTTACACTGAGAAATGATATACCATGAGTAAAAATGTCAAACATAAGCCAGTGGTCTGACATTGTAATCAGTTGCTGAGCTGAATATGAGAAGAGCTCGCACAAGATTAATTTTCCCAAGATTAATGGGAATGATGGGACTGTTTTTTTAATTTCAAATATTACTGAATTGAGGTTTCAAGCTTGAGGACTAATTATTAGAATGGATTTCAAATGCTCATTAGATAAATTTGTGCAATATTTGGTCATGACATAATTCATTTTTAAAATGTTTGTTCACAAGGTACATTGCCAAAAACTGATACGAATCCACAAGCAAATTGCTTTAAGTTTGGAAACTGTTGAGGCTGTAAAGATTTATAAAACTGGATCAGATTTCCTTCTTTATACTTTTCTTTCAGCATGTCATCTGACTGGAGATCAATAATTTCCATTTGAAACTGACTTGAGTGTGTTTCAACACTGCAGTCAAATTGGTTCTGAAACAGCTTTATTTCATCTGTTTTTCATCATAATATCAGAAAATCATTTCAGAAATTGTTTTGTAAATCATTAATAATTTCTCATGCAAATGAAGACGAAAATTCTGGGGAAATGAACCAGGTTAGAAACTTTCACCCATCCTTCAAATAGCATCAGTTTTGCCCTAAATGCCTTGACATGTGTGAAAAGATCACAAATCAAATTTGATTCACCTTGCAACTTCAGATTCAATTGGTTCATATGGCTTGTCACATCTGCAAAATATGCCAGTTTCCAAAGCCACTCAGCACTTGATAAAAGTATTTCAGGTTGATTCTTTTCTGTGAGAAATGAATCAGTTTCCTTTCTGAGCTGAAGAATTACAATAGAATCTTTCCATGGCTAAGCCATTGAACTGCTGTATAATAAGGCAAGTCAACAAACTCAGAATCAGTTTCTTTCAGAAAATCACGAAACTGGCGATGATTAAGTTCGTGAGATCGAATGAAATTCACTGT
This sequence comes from Cherax destructor, assembly GCA_009830355.1. Classification (NCBI taxonomy): domain Eukaryota; kingdom Metazoa; phylum Arthropoda; class Malacostraca; order Decapoda; family Parastacidae; genus Cherax; species Cherax destructor. The sequence goes on along the minus strand of WNWK01028079.1, from coordinate 14,511 downwards.
TGAAACAACAGGTTTCAGAATGCAAGAAATATCCACATATTTTCCGCCAGTGCTTGCTGATGGATGGATTTGTCCAACCAAACCTTTCTTCCTCCAGACATGTTCTCTCATCCATCGGTTGTCAGCATTGCCATTTATTCCACTCCATGTTATATTCTAATACAGTTTCTTCAATTCTTTGAATATGTCTACTCTGGTACCTGTGCTGTGCATGCTAAGCATTGATGCTAATTCTTGTGTGACATTAAATTCATTGTTGATGCCACGGATGAATACTAGGAGTTATGATGAGTCACATCATTCGATTCATCAAGTGCGAGAGAATAAAACTGAAAATTTTGTGCTTTGTCCACAATTTGATGAAGTATACTCTTCCTATATCCTCAGTTCCACGAGCAGCGGTATTTAGCACAAGACTGAGGATTTTGAGCAGATTTGATTTTCTGGGCATAACTCTCCCACTGCTTCCATCATACACTCTTTGATCAGATCTCTATTGGTGAATGACTTCCCTCTTTTAGCTAATGCATAGCTGCTTTGAAACTGGCCCTAGTTAAAGCTTCATTTTCAGCTTTCTTCTGCAAAAAAAACCTTGTTGGGAAAGCAACCTGTGTTGCATTGATTCAAATTTTCCGAATGCTGTGTTCCTGTGAATTGGAATAACTCTGTTTATGTTTGGTCTCATAGTGCCAGCATACATTGTACTTCTTCAAAACTACAACAGTTTCATGGCATATGACACACAAGGCTTTATCACCTACTGGCCATAAGAAATACTCTATGCCCCATTCTTCATTCAACAGGCAGTACTCACTCTGCACTGTTCTCCTTTCCTTCCATAACTGAAGGGTATATTTGAAAAATGAGACTAGAACTAAAATTTTGACAAATTTTGACATATAAATTGTTACAAGCAATAAAATGCTTAACTTTAATTAAAGTGACTGAAAATGGGGTTTATTGTTTTATTTTATAAATACTTCAAGTTGCTGCGGGCCATAAAAATCTCGTGGCGGGCCAGTCTGGGGACCCTTGAGCTAGGGTATTGCTTTGTAGCCCATGGGCATTCATAGTGACCAAAATCCTTCGTTACAATGACAAATTTGTATTGCAAAGATCTCATTTATATGTAGTTTATAAAGTGTTTATATTTCAGTTGCAAATCCCCCCGTTCAAGTAATGGTGGAAATAAAATGGTGGATGTGACCACCTGTGCATCTAAACACATCATCTGGTCTGGGCTACCGCTGTGCCTTTTTGATATTGGATATCGCCTCAGCCCAGATCAACAAAAATGCTCTAGTAAGTGGTATTTTTAAGGACATATAATCTGGTCTCATAATATTTATTACAAATTATATAGAACTTCTATAATCCAGATTTGTTCTTACTTTATTAGTGTTTGAGTTCAATTTAGCTAAAATATTGACATTATTGGATAAATTTTGTTGCAGCCTCTTTTGCATCATTTTATGTAAATAAATATTTAAATATTTTAAGTTATTTTTATATATATTTTTTTTTTTTTCAACAAGTGGCCGTCTCCCACTTTCACCACACTCATACAAATCACTTCTTTGCAGGGGCTCAGATCGACAGCTGAGAATAGTCCCTCCCAGCTGTCACTATCCCCCGACCCCTCCTTTAAAGTGCAGGCATTGTACTTCCCATTTCCAGGACTCAAGTCCAACTAAATAAAATAACTGGTTTCCCTGAATCCCTTCACAAAATGTTACCTTTAAAACTCCAACAGATCGTCATGTCCCAAAACCATTCGTCTCCATTCCTCCTATCTAAAATTCACACATGCTTGTGGAAGTCCAAGCCCATCGCCCACAAAACCTCCTTTACCCCCTCCCTCCAACCCTAGGGCCGACCCCACCCCGCCTTCCTTCCCCACAGTTTATACGCTCTCCAATTTATTCTCTTTGATCCATTCTCTCTAAATGACCAAACCACCTCCCAAAAACCCCCCTTCAGCCCTCTGACAAATTTTTGGGAACCCCACACCTTCTCCTAATTTCCACATTCAAATTTTCTCCCCAATATTTACAAAATTTTAGACAGGACATCCCCAAAGCCTCCAGCCTCCCCCTCGCTGCAGCTTTTAACCTTTCTTCACCCCCAAAAAAGTTTGGGGCCACTATACTTTTTTACATTCCTTTTTTTCCTCCATGGATAACGTTTTTGTCTCCACAGATACCCCCAACACACCACCACCTTTTCCTTCATAAAATTTTGGTTAACCCCCACCCCTTTAATACCCACCCTGAAACGTCAACTCCCAAATATCTGAAAACATTTACTTTTCCCAAAACCCTCCCCAATGTGAACCCCAATTTTTTTTTTATTTAAATCGTTTGATACCCTCATCACCTTACTCTTATCTATGTTTTATTTTCTTTCTCCCTTTTCACATCCCCCAAAATCGCCCCCCAACCTTTAACTTTTTTTTAAAGGGGCCCCCTAACCCGGGATCATCAGCAAAAAGTAACTGTGCCCCCTCCCTTTTCACTTTAATTCCCCCCAATTTAATCCCACCCCCCCTCCCCAACCCCCTAGCATTTACTTTTTTACAACCCCATCTATAAATATAAAAAAACCATGGTGAGCAAACATCCAAAACCTCTTTTCCGGGGGGTAATCCCCTCCTCACACCCAACCCCGAGCCTCACTATCCTCATAAAACTCTTTACACCCCAGAAAAATTCTACCTTTTTCATACACTTGAAAAATTTTTAAAATTTCCCCATCCACTCCATTATCCTTTTCAAAAAATTTAAAAGAATGAAAACTTCTCTACCTTTATCTAAATACTGTTCAATATGTTCCCCGTAAACATTGATCTACACCCCTACCCATTCTAAAGCCTCCTTGCCATCTGCAATCCCTCTCTGTCTTATCTCTAATTCTTTCAATAATAATTTGCAATACACTTTACCTGGTATACTCAGTAAACTTCTTTCTTCTTTCCCTTGGGCCCCGTTTCCCAGGGGGGGCCCAAAAAAGGGGGTTTTTTTTTTTTCTTCAACATCCCCGGCCCCTTTCCCCCACCGGGCCCCCCCCAAAATACTCAGTAAACTTTTTCCCTATAATTTTCCTTTTTTTTATCCCTTCCCCCTTTTTAATGGAACTATACATGCTCTCCCCCAATCCTAGATACCTTCCCCTCTTTCTTACAATTATTAAACAAAAACCCCAACCACTCCAGCACTATATCTCCCCTGCTTTTAACATTTCTGTCATAATCCTCATTCCCCCAGCTTTTTTTCCCCCCTTTATTCAACGTAATGCCTCACGCACCCCCCCCAACACTCACATCCTGCTCTTCTTCACTCCTAAACGATGTTGTACCTCTCTGGCCAGTACATGAAATTACCGCCTCCCTTTTTTCATCGACTTTTAAAAAAATTCCTCAAAATTTTCCCCCCTTTTCCCCCCAAAAACCCCCCGCTCCCCTTTCTAACTCCTACTCTGTTTTTAATACGCAAACCCCTTCGTTTCCTAGGCTTTCTTCCTTGTTTATCTCACCCCCAAATTTTTTTTGTTTTCAAAAAAATTTTCCCCGGGGGAGCCTCCCCCCTTTTTTTTATCCGCTCTTTTTTTTTTTCACTCTCCCCCTTTTCTTCACCTTTTTTTTTCTCTCCTTCTCTGCTCTTCTTTTAAACATTTTTTTAAAAACCTCTCAAAACCCCTTTTTCTCTTTTATCCCTCTTTCTTTTTTCCCCCCCCTCACTCCTTTTTTTCCCCTGCCCCACCCCCCCATAGCCAAAAACCCCGCCCCCCATTCTAATACTGCATTTTTTTAAAATATCCCCAATCTCTTCAACCTCCCCCCCCACTCATACTTGCACTAAACCCTTTTGCCAATAGTTGCATTCTCACCCCCCAATTGCCTCCCTTGGGGTTTTACACTTTTTTTTCTCTCTTCTTGTGTTTTAAACTTTTTTGTCCCATCACCTTTTCTCTAACTGTGGGACAACCAAATAATGATCCGATATATCCGTTGCCTCTATAAACATGTACATCCTGAAGCCCCTCCATCAACCTTTTTTTCCCCCAATACATAATCCAACAAACTAAATTTTGGGGGTATATCATCCTTTTTTTTATTTATCCCCCTTTTTTTTTAAAAAAGGAACCTTTTCCGGGGCCCTTTCTACACATAGCTCAATTAATGGTTCCCCATTTACATTTTTCCCCCTAACACCCCAAAATTTTCCCCCCTACTCCCTCCACAACATATATATAAATAGTATATAAATAAGATATTTAAAAAAAAATTTTTAAAACAATTCCCCCAAACATAGTTTTTTTATTCCCCGGGGAAAACAATATCTCTGTACTATACATTTTTGAATGGAAAAAGTAAAAAAATATTTTAGAGCATTTTAATTGTTGTTATTTTTTCTTTTACTTTTCAGTGGTGACAGGTTTTATGTATTCACAACAAAAATTTATCAAAAGGGCAAGTATTGGATCCCCTTTCTGAGAACTTCAATGATGCCATCAACCCCCCCAGTGTCCAAAAGGTGCAAGATTTGTGGGACTCGATTTTGATTATCGTAATGATTACATCTATTACTCCCCCTGTTAGCTTAGATTATTTAAAAGTGAAAAGAGAAAAAAGGGAAAGGTAAATTTTAGTGAATTTTTGTATATTATCAAAACTGATACATGCAGATGCAGAAATTTTTATACAGTAGTTACCTATTTTTTGTCACAGTTAAAAGGTTTTTCTCATGGTGTTCTATCTTCATTAACAGGTTCTTCATTTATTTTCAAAAAATTTATATGTTTGTACCTTTTTTCTTCCTGTCCCCAAATTTTTCCACTCCCAGGGGCTTTAAATCTGTTTTTTTTTTTAAATTTTCCTCTTTTGGCTCTTGTTATACCTGTTGAATTTTATTAAAAACTTGTTTTAGTTCTGTCATAGATTTTTATAACTTTATATGTTATATTTCCTTGTTTTCTTCCATCAGCCAGCAGGGGTTTCTTTATAATTTTAGTCTTTCATCATTACTCGTATTTTTTTGGCTTTGAGATTCGTTTTGTTACTCTTCTTTGGACTTTTTATACCCAATCGTTTTTTTTTTTAGTTGTGGGTACCACGTAGCACCCCTAATATATAAAGAGGCAAAATGTTTGTTTTATATTATATAGACAGGCTAATATGTAAACAGCTTTCTTATCATCTTGACACCCATATATTTGGGTTAGTCAATGTAACCTGTGCATGACTCAAAATTTCACTTACTGTATATGAACTGTTGAAAGTATTTTATTGGTAATAACTCCTAAATTGCTTTCCTTGTATGATACCAAAATTTTACCCACACAACCTATTTTTTTTTATTTTTGTTAGTTTTTGTTTCCTCCCATTATCCATCTGTTAGTATTAAATTTGCTCAATTTATCTAAGTCTTTTTGTAAAGATTTAAGAATTTTTATTAATTATTTTGCACATGATATTTGCATCATCTGCAAACAAATTCTTTTTGGTTTTCTGTTATGGTATATCATTAATATGAATTAAAAATATTATAGAGGAAAATTCAAAACCCTTGTGGCATCTCCCAAGTATCTTTTCCCAAAGGCATTTTCCTCTTTACTTTGATTTTCATCTCAATTTCTCCCCATCCCAACAGATTGCCTTCTTTTTTTGATTTTTCCAAATCCTTCAGGGTTTTTCTTTTCCTTAAAACAAAATACAATGGGCCCATTCTTTTTTTTAACAATTTCTCTGACTGTAAAAAAAGTTTTAAGAGATTTGATGTACGGGAATTTGCAGACTAAATGAAGAATTGTTTACTAGTTAGCAGGCTATTCCTCTCCAAGTTGTTATTTACTTTTCTCTAATGGCTTTTCCAGTCTTTTTACAACAAAACTTGTTAGCAAAACCAACCTGTAGTTTAATTGGCTTTTCTCTGTTACCTTTTTCAAATATTGTCACAGTGTTTGTCATCTTCCATTTTTTTTTTAAAACCTATGGGGCTATCTCATCTGGCCCTATTGCTTTTTTATCAGTATCCAGTAAGAGCTTCTTCATTACTTTTTATAGTTACAGTGGACCCCTTTTTTTCATAATTCGTTCCAGAGAGTGTGATAATGGAAAATTAAAGATTTGAAAAACCATTTTCCCCATAAGAAATAATGTAAATCCAATTAATCCATTCCAGAAACCCAAAAGTATTAAAACAAAATAATTTTTACATGAAATATAGATGTACATACACAGAAAACAATGAGACATGAAGAATAAAACAATAATAACATGACACTTACCTTTATTGAAGATTCTTCTTAGTGTATGGAAGATGGGAGGAGGAAGAGAATGGAAAAAATTACTGTTAAGATTAAAGATAAGATTTCTTCGGTTTTTAAACCCCGGAGTTAGCCACCCAGGAAAACCCCAAAAGAAAGTCAGTGCGTCATGGAGGACTGTCTGTCTTATTTCCATTGGGGTCCTTAATCTTGCCCCCAGGATCGACCCCCCAGTCGACTAACACCCAGGTACCTATTTGCTGCTAGGTGAACATGAAAAAGGTGTAAGGAAACACCCTTAAAAAGTTTCCACCCGCCAAATCGAACCCGGGCCCTCCGGTGTGAAACAGGCTCAAGCCACCCGGCCACCGGGCCTGTTTGGAAAGGGAATCCTTCCGTAAAAAAACCTTTAGGTACCAAGTCCTTTTCCCGGGTCACTTCCCCTTTTTTTTTAATGCCACTAGGATCAGCTTGAGGTCACTGGACCCCCGTCGCACAAAAAACTTTCCAAAACTCTTGCAGCTCCCACCCTCTCCCCAAACACTACTACCCTCTCCACCATCATTAAACCCCGTACCACCATCCCCTTTTAAACCCCTACCCCATCACTACCACCATCACAACCACTGGGACCCTCTACCACCATCACTACCACCCTCTACCACCATCACAACCACACCCCATCACTACCACCCCACCACCACCACTTTTTCATTTTTATACAAACTTTTCTTGAAATTTTATCATGTTTCTCACATTTTTTTACCAAAAAGGGGTGTCACTAGAAGCTTTCTTTGGGCCCATGGGGGCTTATTCAGCAGTCGAAGCACTAAAACGAATGGGTATTACGAAATGTATCGAAAACGCGTGGGATCGTACTCACTCGCTTATAAACAATGGCACACTGGCTGTGAATGGTGTGTGGGGCCCCTTGCGCACGTACGCGATCGGGACCAACGGCTATTTGTGAGTTAATTAAACGATGATTTGCGAGTCAGTATTTTTGAAAAAACGTTCGATTTTCGAAAATTATGAATTAGGATGCTTATGAAAAACAAGGGTCCACTGTATCTTGATATACTCTAAATTTACTGATATTTTGGGTTTTTTAATCTGCTTCATGTAAAAAATCTGCTTTTTTTAGCATCCTGAAACTTTCTATTTAGTATATCCACTTAGTGATTTTAGTTTTATCTTTCATTCTTTGTATTTTTTTTTTAACAAATTTTTGGCCCTATCCCCCCGAGGGGAGGGGGACCCAAAAAATTTTGTAATTTTTTGTATTTTGTATTCAATATTTGGGTTTACATTTTACAAGTTTGAATAAAAAATTTGGTTCTGTCCTGCTGTTTTCTGCTAGGGTATTTCCTTTTCAAGGGGTTTTTTTCTCTCCCCTTCCTTACATTTAGTGTATTCATTTCTGACTACCTTGGCCAATCACCTCAAACCTTTAAAAACCCCAAAAAAAACGGCAGTGCTGATGATCACAAACTCCAGCGCCAGACAACACACCCCACCTTTCTTAAAAAAAATGAACTTACTAAATATACATAATTTTTATTTTACCATGTCGGCCTCTCCCACCGAGGCAGGGTGACCCAAAAAGAAAGAAAATCCCCAAAAGAAAGAAAATACTTTCATCATCATTCAACACTTTCACTTCACTCAAGTCCAGCTAAATCTATAATAACTGGGTTTCCCTGAATCCCTTCTCTAAATATTACCCTGCTAACACTCCAACAGCTCGTCAGGTCCAAAAAACCCTTCGTCTCCATTCCTTCTATCTAACATGCTCACATCGCTTGCTGGAAGTCCAAGCCCCTCGCCCACAAAACCTTTTTACCCCCCCCCCTCCAACCTTTTCGGGCGACCCCCACCCCCCCTTTCCCTTTCCCCCCCGATTTATACGCTCTCCAAGTCATTCTCTTTGATCCATTCTCCTAAAAAACCAAACCACCTCAACAACCCCCCTTCAGCCCTCTGACTAATACTTTTTGGGAACTCCACACCTCCTAATTTCCACAAATTTTTCTGCAAATATTTATGCCACACATTGTATTTAGACAGAACATCCCCTTTCCCCTTGCTGCCTCCTCACTGCAGCATTTAGAACCCAAAATTCACACCCAAAAAAGGGGGAGTTTTGGGTGTTCAAATGCGGGTCCACTGTATACAGGAGAAGGGGTTACTCCCCTTGCCCCCGGCAAAATCCCCTTTATGACATGCATGGTTTGGGGAAAATTCTTTCCCCACTTCCCCATGGAGAAAAAATAAGAACTAGTAAGAAAACAAAGCCCGGGGGGTGTGCATATATATGTGTACAGGTATGGTTGGTTGACCAACCACCCAGGGAGGTACTACCGTCCTGCCAGGTGCTGTGAAACAGAAACCTGAAACTGTTTACATGATGGTAGGATTGCTGGTGTCTTTTTCTGTCCTAAACACGCTGGATAACAGGTATATCTGCTACTTCTACTTACATTTGGTCCCTTTCACATTCATGTACAAGCATATATAACACACCCCCCTGGGTTTTTTTTCCCATTTTCTTACTAGTTCTTTTTTTTTTCCTCTTATCTCCATGGGGAAATGGGCTTCCCCCGAACCATGATCGTAAAAGGGACTAAAATGCCGGGAAAGGGGGTATCCCCCCTCCTGTATACTACTAAAGTTAAAAGAGAAACTTTTGTTTTCTCTTTGGGCCACCCCTTGGTGGGAGCGGCCGATTTGTTGAAAAGAATATCTAGGTTTTCTTCTTTTTCTTAATAGCTCTTGTTCTTTATATTTTCTCTATTGTCCATGGGGAAGTGGAAAAAAAATCTTTCCTCCGTAAGCCATGCGTGTCGTATGGGCGACTAAAATGCCGGGAGCAATGGGCTATAACCCCTTCTCTTGTACACATTTACTAAAAAGAGAAGAAGAAAAACTTTATAAAACTGGGTTGTTTGAATGTGTGTGGATGTAGTGCGGATGATAAGAAAAAAAGAGATGATTGCTGATGTTATGAATGAAAAGAAGTTGGATGTCCTGGCCCTAAAACGAAACAAAGCTGAAGGGGGTAGGCGAGTTTCAGTGGGGGGAAATAAATGGGATTAAGTCAGGAGTATCCGAGAGAGTTAGAGAAAAAGGAAGGGGGGAGCAATAATGTTGAAGGATCAGTTATGGAAAGGGGAAGAGGAATATAAATTTTAAATTCAAGGATTATGTGGATTAAAATAAGGGTGGATGCGAAAAGTGGGTCATAATAGCGTGTATGCCCCGGGAAAGAGGAGTGTAGAGGAGAGAGAGAGATTTTGGGAGATGTTAAGCGAATGTATAGGAACTTTTGAACCAAGTGAGAGAGTAATTGTGGTAGGGGCCTAAATGCTAAAGTAGGAGAAACATGTAAGAGGGTGTGGTAGGTAAGTTTGGGGTGCCAGGTGTAAATGATAATAGGAGCCCTTTGATTGAACTTTGTATAGAAAGGGGTTTAGTTATAGGTATCATATTTTAAGAAAAGAGGATAAATAAGTATAAGATATGATGTAGGGCGTAATGAAAATAGTTTGTTGGACTATGTTTTTGGTAGATAAAAGACTGTTGAGTAGACTTCAGGATGTACATGTTTATAGATGGGCCACAGATATATCAGATCATTTTTTAGTTTAGCTACAGTGGGAGTAAAAGGTAGATGGGATACAAGGAAAATAGAAGCAGTAAGTAAGAGAGAGGTGAAGGTTTATAAACTAAAAGGGAGGCAGTTAGGTAAGATATAAACAACTATTGGAGGATAGATGGGCTAGTGAGTGTAGGCAATGGGGTCAAGATGTATGGGGTAGATTTAAAAATGAAATTTAAAGTGTTCAGCAGAAGTTTGTGGTTACAGGCGAGTGGGTGCGGGAGGGAAGAAGAGCGATTGGTGGAATGATATGTAAAAAAAGAAAAAAAGAAAAGGAGAAAAAGTTAGCATATGAGAGGTTTTTACAAAGTAGAAGTGATGCAAGGAGGGAAGAGTATATGGAGAGAAAAAGAGAGGTTAAGAGAGTGGTGAAGCAATGTAAAAAGAAAGCAAATGAGAGAGTGGGTGAGATGTTATCAACAAATTTTGTTGAAAATAAGAAAAAGTTTTGGAGTGAGATTAATAAGTTGAGGAAGCCTAGGGAACAAATGGATTTGACAGTTAAAAATAGGAGAGGAGAGTTATTAAATGGAGAGTTAGAGGTATCGGGAAGATGGAGGGAATATTTTGAGGAGTTGTTAAATGTTGATGAAGACAGGGAAGCTGTGATTTCGTGTATAGGGCAAGGAGGAATAACATCTTGTAGGAGTGTGGAAGAGCCAGTTGTGAGTGTGGGGGAAGTTCGTGAGGCAGTGGGTAGAATGAAAGGGGGTAAGGCAGCTGGGATTGATGGGATAAAGATAGAAATGTTAAAAGCAGGTGGGGATATAGTTTGGAGTGCTATTATTTAATAAATGTATGGAAGAGGGTAAGGTACCTAGGGATTGGCAGAGAGCATGCATATCCTTTGTATAAAGGCAAAGGGACAAAGAGAGTGCAAAAATTATAGGGGAATAAGTCTGTTGAGTGTACCTGGTAAAGTGTATGGTAGAGTTATTATTGAAAGAATTAAAGTAAGACAGAAAGCAGGATAGCAGATGAACAAGGGGCTTTAGGAAAGGTAGGGTGTGTAGACCAAGTGTTTACAGTGAAACATATAGGTGAACAGTATTTGGATAAGGAGTAAAGAGGTTTTGTGGCATTTATGGATTTAGAAAAGGCATATGATAGGGTGGATAGGGGCAATGTGGCAGATGTTGCAGGTGTATGGAATAGTAGGTAGGTTACTGAAAGCAGTGAAGAGTTTTTATGAGGATAGTGAGGCTCAAGTTAGAGTGTGTAGGAGGAAGGGGACTATTTCCCAGTAAAGTAGGCCTTAGACAAGGATGTGTGATGTCACCATGGTTGTTCAATATATTTATAGATGGGGTTGTAAGAGAAGTGAATGCGAGGGTCTTGGCAAGAGGTGTGGGTTAAAAGATAAAGAATTAAATACAAAGTGGGAGTTGTCACAGTTGCTTTTGCTGATGACACTGTGCTTTTGGGAGATTCTGAAGAAAGTTGCAGAGGTTGGTGGATGAATTTGGTAGGGTTTTGTAAAAGAAAAAAAATTGAAAGTGAATATAGGAAAGAGTAAGGTGATGAGGATAACAAAAAATTAGGTGACGAAAGATTGGATATCAGATTGGAGGGAGAAGAATGGAGGAGGTGAATGTATTCAGATTTTGGGAGTGGACATGTCAGCAGATGGGTCTATGAAGGATGAGGTGAATCATAGAATTGATGAGGGAAAAAGGGTGAGTGGAGCACTGGATCTGTGAGACAAAGAACTTTGTCCATGGAAGTAAAGAAGGGAATGTATGAGAGTATAGTTATACCAACACTCTTATATGGGTGTGAAGCATGGGTGATGAATGTTGCAAGAGGAAAGGCTGGAGGCAGTGGAGATGTCATGTCTGAGGTCAATTGTGGTGTGAATATAATGCAGAGAATTCGGAGTTTGGAAATTAGGAGGAGGTGCGGGATTACCAAAACTATTATCCAGAGAGCTGAGGAGGGGTTGTTGAGGTGGTTCGGACATGTAGAGAGAATGGAGCGAGACAGAATAACTTCGAGAGTGTATAAATCTGTAGTGGAGGAAGGCGGGGTAGGGGTCGGCCTAGGAAAGGTTGGAGGGAGGGGTAAAGGAAGTTTTGTATGCGAGGGCTTGGACTTCCAGCAAGCATGTGTGAGCGTATTTGATAGGAGTGAATGGAGACAAATGGTTTTTAATACTTGACGTGCTGTTGGAGTGTGAGCAAAGTAACATTTATGAAGGATTCAGGGAAACCGGCAGGCCGGACTTGAGTCCTGGAGATGGGAAGTACAGTGTCTGCACTCTGAAGGAGGGTGTTAATGTTGCAGTTTTATAACTGTAGTGTAAAGCACCCCTCTGGCAAGACAGTGATGGAGTGAATGATGATGAAAGTTTTTTTTTCGGGCCACCTCCTTGGTGGGAATCGGCGATGTGTTAATAAAAAAAAAAAAAAGGATCCCACATGCCTTTACACTCCCATCCTCACCCCCTGCATGCCTGAACCCCCCCTGCGTCCTGCTACCTCCCACAGGGCTGGCACTGGAGTTTTTTGGGCTCATGGTGGCTTTTTCAGTTGAAGATAAAACCAATGGAATAATGATGAAATGTATGTTGAATGCGTGGGGAGACCTTCACTCGCTGATAAACCCCCACACTAACTGAGAATGGTGCGTCGGGCCGGGCGTACGCGCCCAAGAATTCTATCCCCGGCGGATCTACGATCACTGAACCAATATTTTTACAAAAAAATGTTACTAAACTCAATTTTACGAACTCCGATGACTAAACACTGGGTCCACTAAATATTTTATTTATTTTTATTTATGTTTCTGTATCTGGATTGGCTTGCTTCCTATATGGTTCCAAATTCTTTTTATTTATTATTCATAACTCTCCAGCACCTTCCATTACTTTATTCTTTAAACATTTTTCTTTTACCCATTTTGGGAATAAATTTTTAGTTTTGTTTTCATAAAAGTTACATAACTCTTTTTTTTAATATTTTATACCATTTAACTTTTTAAAAACACTGCCTTAAATCATTCTTTTGTTTATTATAATTTATTTATTCTTGTTTGTGTTTTCATTTTCCTCTGCTAAGTTTAATAGTTTGTGTTGAAAATTTCTTCCATTGTTCCAATGACTACCAGATCAATTATTGACTAAATTCTTTCACTTGTCACTTCATTTACATTTTATTTGATCAAAAACCTGTCATTACATTAAAATATTGATTTACGATTTATTTGGAGTATTCCTGGAGAGGGTTTCGGGGTCAGCACCCTTGCTCCCCAGTCTGAGACCAGGCCTCATGGTGGATCAAGGTCTGATCAACCAGGCTTACTGCTTTCCCCATACAAACTGGCATACGAACCACAGCCCAGCTAGTCAGGTACTGACTTTAGGTGCCTGTCCAGTGCCTTCTTGAAGACAGCCAGGGGGCTATTGGTAATCCCCCCTTTTGTATGCTGGGAGGCAGTTGAACAGTCTTTGGCCCCCGACACTTACTGTGTTGTCTCTTATTGGGAATGTTACATCTCCTGCCGAGTCTTTTGCTTTGTAGTGATTTTCGTTGCAAGTTTGGTACTATTCCCTCTAGGGTTTTCCAAGTGTATATTATCATGTATCTTTCTTGAGGGGAAAGGGAAAACAAAGGGGTTTCAACCATTTCCAGTAATTTAGATGCTTGATTGTACTTATGTGTGCCGTGAAAGTTCTCTGTACACTTTCCAGGTGAGCAATTTTCCTTGTCTTGAAGGGAGCAGTTAGTGTACAGCAGTATTCCAGCCTAGAGAGAACAAGCGATTTGAAGAAAATCATCATGGGCTTAGCGTCCCTAGTTTTGAAGGTTCTCATTATCCATTCTATGATTTTTCTAGCAGATGAGGTAGATACATTGCTGTGGTCTTTGAAGGTGAGATCCTCTGACATTATGACTCCCAGGTCCTTCACAATAGTTTTTCACTCTATTGTGTGGTTAGAATTTGTTGTAAAAACAGATACACTCTTAATTTCCCCAAGTTTTCATATCTTAGTTGAAATTTCTCTTCATTGAACTTCATATTGTTTTCAGCAGCCCATTTGAAGATTTGGTTGGAGTCTTGCGGTGTCTTCGATAGAGGACACTGTCATGGCATCGGGTGTCATCGGCAAAGGAAGACACAGAGCTATGGTTTACATCTGTCTATGTCAGATATGAGGATGAGGAATAGGATGGGGGCAAGTACTGTGCCTTGTGGAATAGAGTTTTTCACTTAGCTTTCAGACTTTACTCTGTTTGCTATTACTCTTTGTGGTCTGTTTGTTAGGTTATAGATCCATCTATCAACTTTTCCTGTTATTCCTTTATCCGCATTTTGTGTGCTATTGCCAAAGGTTACACTTGTCGAAAGGGTTTTTGCAAAGTCTGTGTATACTACATCTGCATTTTGTTTATCTTCTAAATATCCCGGACCTTTTTCATAAAAGTCCAGTAGCTGGGACAGGCAGGAGTGACCCGCTCTAAACCCATGTTGCCCCCGGGTTGTGTAATAGATGGGTATCTAGGTGGTTGGCATCTTGCTTCTTAGAACCCTTTCAAAGATTTTTATGATATAGGATGTTAGTGCTATCGGTCTGTAGGTCTTTTAATTGC
>WNWK01028078.1:0-25715 GCA_009830355.1 Cherax destructor | reverse complement strand
CCCCACTTAGCCGAGCATGGAGGGACATAAATAGAATTAAGGGAAAAAGGACTGGTCAGACAGCGCACCCTCATCCTTACATAGGGCGAATGAGCTAGTCAGTGATTGGGCTGTTACATCAAGCTATGAAAATATTCCCAGTACCACACAGGCGAAATTAAATGACAAATATGATGCTAGGGAGAGACTTGTTTGTTTTATGCTCAGCAAGGAAGATGACTGTAACAATCCTTTCACTAATTCTGAACTTGATGCAGCACTAACTAAGGGCAACTCCACGTTGCCGGGTTTCAGTTTGATATCTTTAATATGCACTCCATACCCATCCTGTGGGCGGTAGTCAAAAGAATACAGAGGTACATAATGGGTCCAGGTGACAATTGAACTCACAAGTTACAGGTAATGAACTCACAAGTTACAAAGGTAATGAACTCACAATGTTAACCGACAAGGTAATGAACTCACAAGTTACAAAGGTAATGAACTCACAAGTTACAAGGTAATGAACTCACAAGTTACAAAGGTAATGAACTCGAAGTTACAAGGTAATGAACTCACAAGTTACAAGGTAATGAACTCAAAGTTACAAGGTAATGAACTCACAAGTTACAAAGGTAATGAACTCACAAGTTAAAAAGGTAATGAACTCACAAGTTACAAAGGTAATGAACTCACAAGTTACAAAGGTAATGAACTCACAAGTTACAAAGGTAATGAACTCACAAGTTACAGTGATACAATTACAAGGTAATGAACTCACAAGTTACAAAGGTAATGAACTCACAAGTTACAAAGGTAATGAACTCACAAGTTACAAAGGTAATGAACTCACAAGTTACAAAGGTAATGAACTCACAAGTTACAAAGGTAATGAACTCACAAGTTACAAAGGTAATGAACTCACAAGTTACAAAGGTAATGAACTCACAAGTTACAAAGGTAATGAACTTACAAGTTACAAAGGTAATGAACTCACAAGTTACAAATGTAATGAACTCACAAGTTACAAAGGTAATGAACTCACAAGTTACAAGGTAATGAACTCACAAGTTACAAAGGTAATGAACTCACAAGTTACAAAGGTAATGAACTCACAAGTTACAAAGGTAATGAACTCACAAGTTACAAGGTAATGAACTCACAAGTTACAAAGGTAATGAACTCACAAGTTACAAGGTAATGAACTCACAAGTTACAAGGTAATGAACTCCAAGTTACAAAGGTAATGAACTCACAAGTTACAAAGGTAATGAACTCACATGTTACAAATGTAATGAACTCACAAGTTACAAAGTAATGAACTCACAAGTTACAAAAGTAATGAACTCACAAGTTACAAAGGTAATGAACTCACAAGTTACAAAGGTAATGAACTCACAAGTTACAAAGGTAATGAACTCACAAGTTAAAAAGGTAATGAACTCACAAGTTACAAAGGTAATGAACTCACAAGTTACAAAGGTAATGAACTCACAAGTTACAAAGGTAATGAACTCACAAGTTACAAAGGTAATGAACTCACAAGTTACAAAGGTAATGAACTCACAAGTTACAAAGGTAATGAACTCACAAGTTACAAAGGTAATGAACTCACAAGTTACAAAGGTAATGAACTCACAAGTTACAAAGGTAATGAACTCACAAGTTACAAAGGTAATGAACTCACAAGTTACAAAGGTAATGAACTCACAAGTTACAAGGTAATGAACTCACAAGTTACAAAGGTAATGAACTCACAAGTTACAAAGGTAATGAACTCACAAGTTACAAAGGTAATGAACTCACAAGTTACAAAGGTAATGAACTCAAAGTTACAAAGGTAATGAACTCAAAGTTACAAAGGTAATGAACTCACAAGTTACAGAGGTAATGAACTCACAAGTTACAAAGGTAATGAACTCACAAGTTACAAAGGTAATGAACTCACAAGTTACAAAGGTAATGAACTCACAAGTTACAAAGGTAATGAACTCACAAGTTACAAAGGTAATGAACTCACAAGTTACAAAGGTAATGAACTCACAAGTTACAAAGGTAATGAACTCACAAGTTACAAAGGTAATGAACTCACAAGTTACAAAGGTAATGAACTCACAAGTTACAAAGGTAATGAACTCACAAGTTACAAAGGTAATGAACTCACAAGTTACAAAGGTAATGAACTCACAAGTTACAAAGGTAATGAACTCACAAGTTACAAGGTAATGAACTCACAAGTTACAAAGGTAATGAACTCACAAGTTACAAAGGTAATGAACTCACAAGTTACAAAGGTAATGAACTCACAAGTTACAAAGGTAATGAACTCACAAGTTACAAAGGTAATGAACTCACAAGTTACAAAGGTAATGAACTCACAAGTTACAAAGGTAATGAACTCACAAGTTACAAAGGTAATGAACTCACAAGTTACAAAGGTAATGAACTCACAAGTTACAAAGGTAATGAACTCACAAGTTACAAAGGTAATGAACTCACAAGTTACAAAGGTAATGAACTCCAATTACAAGGTAATGAACCACAAGTTACAGGTAATGAACTCACAAGTTACAAAGGTAATGAACTCACAAGTTACAAAGGTAATGAACTCACAAGTTACAAAGGTAATGAACTCACAAGTTACAAAGGTAATGAACTCACAAGTTACAAAGGTAATGAACTCACATGGACACTGGGGTCGTCCCGCAGTTACTAATAACAACAGACATAGCCCCACTCCACAAAGGGGGCAGTAAAGCAATAGCAAAGAACTACAGACCAATACCGCTAACGTCACATATCATAAAAATCTTTGAAAGGGTTCTAAGAAGCAAGATCGCCACACATCTTGATACCCATCAATTGCACAACCCAGGACAGCATGGGTTTAGAGCAGGCCGCTCCTGTCTGTCCCAACTACTGGACCACTACGACAAGGTCCTGGATGCTCTAGAAGATAAACAGAATGCAGATGTTATATACACAGATTTTGCAAAAGCCTTTGACAAGTGTGACCATGGTGTAATAGCACACAAAATGCGTGATAAAGGAATAACAGGAAAAGTTGGTAGATGGATCTATAATTTCCTAACAAGTAGAACACAAAGAGTAGTAGTCAACAGAGTAAAGTCTGAGGCAGCTACTGTGAAAAGCTCTGTTCCACAAGGCACAGTACTTGCTCCCATCCTATTCCTCATCCTCATATCAGACATTGACAGGGATATAAGCCACAGTGCTGTGTCTTCCTTTGCAGATGACACCCGAATCTGTATGACAGTGTCCACCGTTGAAGACACTGCAAGACTCCAAGCAGACATAAACCAAATCTTTAAATGGGCTGCAGAAAACAATATGAAGTTCAATGATGAGAAATTTCAATTACTCAGATACGGAAAACGTGAAGAAATTAAAATCTAAAGAGTACAAAACTAATTCCAACCACACAATAGAGCGAAAAACTAATGTCAAAGACCTGGGAGTGATCATGACAGAGGATCTCATCTTCAAGGACCATAACACTGTAGCAATCGCATCTGCCAGAAAAATGACAGGATGGATATTAAGAACCTTTAAAACCAGGGATGTCAAGCTCATGTTGACACTTTTCAGGTCACTTGTTCTAGCTAGGCTGGAATATTGCTGCACACTAACTGCACCTTTCAAGGCAGGTGAAATTGCTGACCTAGAAAATGTACAGAGAACCTTCACGGCACGCATAACTTCGATAAACCACCTCAATTACTGGGAATGCTTGAAGTTTCTAAACCTGTACTCCCTGGAACGCAGGCGGGAGAGATACATTATTATATACACTTGGAAAATCCTAGAAGGATTAGTACCAAACTTGCACACGAGTGTCACTCCCTACGAAAGCAAAAGACTCGGCAGACGATGTAACATCCCCCCAATGAAAAGCAGGGGTGCCACTAGCACGTTGAGAGACAACACAATAAGTGTCAGGGGCCCAAGACTGTTCAACTGCCTTCCAACATACATAAGGGGGATTACCAATAGTCCCCTGGCTGTCTTCAAGCAGGCACTGGACAGGCACCTAAAGTCGGTGCCTCACCAGCCAGGCTGTGGTTCGTACGTTGGACTGCGTGCGGCCATCAGTAACAGCCTGGTTGATCAGGCTCTGGTCCAACATGAGGCCTGGTCACAGACCGGGCCGCAGGGGCGTTGACCCCTGGAACTCTCTCCAGGTAAACTCCAGGTTTGGGTAAACTTAAGAGTTACAGCTCCTGTCTTCAAATTCATTAAAGGGACAAAGCCTAATTATGAATTTCCTGAACCCATCAAATACTGGGTAAAACAAATACAGAAAGACGTCTTGTCTACAGAATACAGATTTCTGGAAACAAGATAAATCCCCAAAGAAACCTCATATGATTAATTCTTTAGGACTTTATCTCGACTCAGAAAAAAAATATAAGATGTCGAGGAAGAATTCACAATTCTTCACTACCTAAAGAAGCAATACATCCAATATTGATCCCCAAGAATCATTAGCTAACAAACTTGAGTGTTAAAAACGCCCACAGTAACGTGTTACATGGTGGAGTACCTAACACACTTTGTCACATACGACAATCCTACTGGATACCTCAATGTCAACAAAGTGTGAACAAATAAGGGACTGCATTACTTGTCATCATTGCGATATGCGAGTATGTCAGTATCGAGGTCCACCACCATATCCTGCTGAGCGAGTATGTCAGTATCCAGGTCCACCACCATATCCTGCTGAGCGAGTATGTCAGTATCCAGGTCCACCACCATATCCTGCTGAGCGAGTATGTCATGTCACCGAAACAAGAAGAGATATAAAAAAAGACCTGGAAAACTCTCTCAGATTCTGGGCACCCACAAACTGAAAAAACTAAGAGATATTGTCCAAACTAAACCGAATGAAACACAACTACAGCCTATTGATACAACTAACAAGTTAAATGACTTCTTCTCAACCATAGGATCAAATCTCGCAAGTAAAATCCCAGGTACCAACGCCCAAGCAAGTGATTACTTAGATGGAAATTTCCCAACCTCATTCTATCTTACACCTACCGAACCCACTGAAGTCACCATGATTATAAAGTTACTTAAGAATAAATCAGGTAATCTGTCTAAGTTAGTTTAATATCTTTATTATGCACCCCATACCCATCCTGTGGGCGGTAGTCAAAAAATTACAAAGGTACATAATGGGTCCAGGGACTGGGCCCCAAAGTTTTGATAGCTGAGCAAGTTACAAAGGTAATGAACTCACAAGTTACAAAAGTAATGAATCATGTAAGTAAGTAAATTTACTTACTTATGTTTATACATGGTTACAATCATTAACAAATTATAAAGTAATGAGCAATTCACTAGTCCACACCCGGTCACAACTGGAATGAGTTCTTGGTGCAAATATTAATTGTTGGGTCACATACACACACACACTAATAATAATAATAATAAATAATAGCGCTCACAGAAAATAATAATAATAATAATAATAATAATAATAATAATAATAATAATAATAATAATAATAAATAATAGCTCTCACAGAAACCAAGTCACAGGTATGATAACAGATGCAATTTTTTCCAATGGGATACCAGATCCTGAGGAAAGACAGGGGAACAGAGGTGTGAGGAGGGAGACACTGAGGGGAATAACACTGAGGAGAATAACACTGAGGAGAATAACACTGAGGGGAATAACACCTGAGGAATAACACTGAGGAGAATAACACTGAGGAATAACACCGATAAAGGAAAACACTGAGGGGAATAACACTGAGGGGAATAACAACGAGGTGAATAACACTGAGGAATAACACCGAGGAGAATAATGACTGAGGGAATAACACTGAGGAATAACACGAGGAATAACACTGAGGAATAAACAGACTGAGGGGAATGAACACTGAGGGAATAATACTGAGGAGAATAACACCGAGGGAATAACACTGAGGAATAACACTGAGGGAATAACACTGAGGGAATAACACTGAGGGAATAACACCGAGGAAACACTGAGGAATAACACTGGAGGAATAACACTGAGGAATAACACTGAGGAGAAAGAATAACACTGAGGGGAATAACACACTGAGGGAATAACACTGAGGAATAAACACCAGGAATAACACTGAGGGGAATGAATGACTGGAGGGGAATAACACTGAGGGGAATAACACTGAGAGAATAACACCGAGGAAATAACACTGAGGGAATAACACTGAGGGGAACAACTACTGGAGGGGAATGACACTGAGGGGAATAATACTGAGGAATAACACTGAGGGGAATAACACTGAGGAGAATAACACTGAGGGAAATAACACTGGAGGAATAACACTGAGGGAAATAATGACTGATGTGAAAATGACACTGGAAGGAATAAATACTGAGGAATAACACCGAGGGAATAACACTAAGGGAATGACAATGAGGGGAATAACACTGAGGGAATAACACTGAGGGAATAACACTGAGGGAAAAACACTGAGGGAATAACACTGAGGGAACAACACTGAGGGGAATAACACTGAAGGAATAAAGACCAGAGGGAATAACACCGAGGAATAACACTGAGGAGAATAACACTGAGGAATAACACTGAGGAATAACACCATGTGGAACAACACTGAGGAAACAACACTGGAGGAATAACACTGAGGAATGACACCAGAAGGAACACTGGAGGAATAACACTGAGGAATAACACTGAGTGAATAACACCGAGGAATACTGAGGGGAATAACACTGAGGGAATAACACTGAGGAATAACACTGGAGGGGAATAACACTGAGGAGAATAACACTGAGGGGAATAACACTGAGGAGAATAACACCTGAGGGGAATAACACTGAGGAATAACACTGAGGGAATAACACTGAGGGAATAAACACAGAGGGGAATAACACTGAGGGAAATAACACTGAGGGAATAACACTGGAGGAGAATAACACTGAGGAGAATAACACTGAGGGGAACACTGAGGGGAATAACACCAAGGAATAACACTGAGGAATAATACTGAGGGGAATAACACTGAGGTTATCAGTCCCTATCCACTGTTGAGAGGACTGATAATCTCATCTTTTTGTTATAGAATTCTACAGTGTTTCCAATTATGTCTTTGAATTAGTGTTGATAAAGCCACTGAGGGCGAACGCTCACACAAAAGATACCCAGATGCTCTACATGTGCAAACATCTGGGCATTCCTTTATTGTAGCAAAACGTATGACGAGTGTTTCGATCCTACTAACTCAGACCACTGGTTAGATAATGGTACAAGACGGACCGAAACGTCGGTACATCAATTGTTCATTTGGTACATCAATTGTTTATTTTGGGTAAGCATCACCGTTCATGTTGGTACATCAATTGTTCATTTTGGTACATCAATTGTTCATTTTGGTACATCAATTGTTCATCTTGGTACATCAATTGTTCATTTTGGCACATCAATTGTTCCATTTTGGTACATCAATTGTTCATTTGGTACATCAATTATTTATTTTGGTACATCAATTGTTCATTTTGGTACATCAATTGTTCATTTTGGTACATCAATTGTTCATTTTGGTACATCAATTGTTCATTTTGGCACATCAATTGTTAATTTTGGTACATCAATTGTTCATTTTGCACATCAATTGTTCATTTTGGTACATCAATTGTTAATTTTGGTACATCAATTGTTCATTTTGGTACATAAATTGTTCATTTCGGTACATCAATTGTTCATTTTGGTACATCAATTGTTCATTTTGGTACATCAATTGTTCATTTTGGTACATCAATTGTTCATTTGCATCAATCATTAATTTGGTACATCCAATTGTTAATTGGTACATCAATTGTTCATTTTGGTACATCAATTGTTCATTCTTGGTGACATCATTTGTTCATTTTGGTACATCAATTGTTCATTTTGGTACATCAATTGTTCAGATCGGTGCACATCAATTGTTCATTTTGGTATCTCAACGTTCATTTTGGTACACTTCAACTGTTCATTCGCACATCAATTGTTCATTCGGTACATCAATTGTTAATTTCCGGTACATCAATTGTTAATCTTTTGGCACATCATTGTTCATTTTGGTACATCAATTGTTCATTTTGCACATCAATTGTTCATTTGGTACATCAATTGTTCATTTTGGTACATCGAATGTTCATTTTGGTACATCAATTGTTAATTTTGGTACATCAATTGTTAATTGGTACATCAATTGTTCATTTTGGTACATCAATTGTTCATTTTGGTACATCAATTGTTCATTTTGGTACATCAATTGTTCATTTTGGTACATCAATTGTTCATTTTGTACATCAATTGTTTATTTTTGTACATCAATTGTTTATTTCACTACTCCCGCTGCCCCCCAGACCTGACCTGGGGCCAGCAGTAACAGCCTGGGTGATCAGACCATGATCCACCACGAAGCCTGGTCACAGACTGGACAGCGGGGCGTTGACCCCGAAACCCTCCAGGTAAACACCAGTACATTAGAACATTTTGCAATTCACTTGTACATGTTCAGTACACTTGCACATGTCTTAGCACACGTGTACATGTTCAAGAAGCTGTCGATAACAGGAAAACTCTTAATTAGCGTTGAACACGTGTTGAACACCCGTTGAACACGTGTCGTTAATTCGTCAGTAAAACGAAGGCACATATACAAGGTTTGTGTGAGCATAGACGGGCTGATAGACAAGTCTGTCTAGGTCGTCAGGACTGTCTACTGGCCCTGCGGAATGTTGATATGTGGGGTGGGTAAGAGCGAGGCCTGTGGCGGCCGGCCACCCACAAAGGGCGGAGAGATCAAAGTAAGAATGTTATATTTTATGCTAGTACTGGTAGCCGGTACCTGGTACCCGGTAGCTGGCCGCACTGGCTGAGGTGCAGTGGTCAGGCCCAGGCACCCGCCACCAGTGTGATGCTACAGTGCTCATGTGCCCTTTGTGTCCTTGAGTGCTTGAGTGACAGGGAATACCTTTGGTATGGACTACATGGCTAGAGGCATTACAGCGTCCAGAGTGTTTGAGCGATAGGTCACCAGCATGGACTCCAGTGCTGCTAGTGACAGTGGTCACCTCTCCAACATACACCTAGTGCTGCTAGTGACAGTGGTCACCTCAACATGCACTCTAGTGCTGCTAGTGACAGTGGTCACCTTCAACATGCACTCTAGTGCTGCCACACAGTAGTCACCTTCATCATGCACTCTAGTGTTGCCAGTGACAGTAGTCACCCCACACACTCTTAGTGCTGCCAGTGACAGAAGTCACCTTCAACATGCACTCTAGTGCTGCTAGTGACAGAAGTCACCTTCATCACACTCTAGTGCTGCTAGTGACAGTGGTCACCTCTCAACACACCTCCCCCACTGCCATAGTGACAGAATACCTTCAACATGCACTAGTGCGTTAGTGACAGTAGTCACTTCAACATGCACCTAGTGCCAAGTAGTGACAGTGGTCACCTTCAAATACTTAACCCCAGCTGCTAATGACAGTAGTCACCTTCATCATGCACTCCCATGTCAAGGAGGCGACAGTGGTCACTTCAACATGCACCTCCTAGTTAGTGATAGCACCACCATCATGCACTCTAGTGCTGCTAGTGATGGTGGTCACCTGGGCCACACTCTAGTGCTGCTAGTGATATGTGGTCACCTTCAACATGCACTCTAGTGCCGCTGGGGTGACAGTAGTCACCTTCAACACAGCACTCCCAGTGCTGCTAGTGACAGTAGTCACCCTTCAACATGCACTCTAGTGCTGCTAGTGACAGTAGTCACCTTCAACATTCAGTCATGTTACCTTCCAGACAAGGTCAGTCTAGCTAGTGGTGAATCACCACTGGTGAATAACTAAGTGATGCTTGAAAACATAACTAAGCAATCGAAGCACACTGAAAACTGTGGGACCCGTGGCACGGTTTTTATCAACTCGCCTCACCCACTGAGTGTCCGCGGTTCAATCCCTGGCATGGGCGGGAAACGTTGGGTATGTTTCCCTTATTGGTGTGTGTGCATAAGCACAATCTTTACTGAGGATACGTTTGCCCGCCAGTGGCTTCCCAGTCCGGTACAGGGGCAGAGATGAGCTGTAAAATAAGGTAATCAGTCCTAGATTGGAGTCGACTGAAGATGTCTTTGAGACCAAATGTTGTAGTAGAGAGTAAATGTTGTAGTAGAGAGTGTAAATGTTGTAGTAGAGAGTGTAAATGTTGTGCAGAGGAGTGTAAATGTTGTAATAGAGAGTGCAAATGCTAGTAGTAGAGAGGTAATGTTGTAGGAGATAGTAAATCACAAGCAGAGTGTAAATGTTGTAGTAGAGTGTAAAATGTTTTAGCAGAGAGTTTAAATGTTGTAGTAGAGAGTGTAATGTTGTAGTAGAGTGTAAATGTTGTAGTAGAGAGGCAAATTGTAGAAAGATTGTATAAATGTTGTAACAGAGAGGAGTGCAAAACACAGTGGTAGCAGAGTGTAAATGTTGTAGTAGAGTAAATGTTGTAGCAGAGTGTAAATGTTATGCAGAAATGTGTAAATGTTGCAGTAGACTGTAACAAGCAGTAGACTGTGCAAATGTTGCAGTAGAGAGTGTAAATGTTGTAGCAGAGAGTGCAAAATGTTGCAGTAGAGAGTGTAAATGTTGCAGAGAGAGTGTAAAATGTTGCAGATCATGTAACTGTAGTACAGATCGTGTAAATGTTGTAGTAGATCAGTAAAATGTTGTAGTAGAGAGTGCAAACAAGCTGTAGTAGACTGTGTAAAATGTTTTAGTAGAGATCAGCAAATGCTGTAGCATCAGTAAATGCTGTAGTAGAGAGTGCAAATGCTGTAGCAGATCAGTAAATGTTGTAGCAGAGAGTGCAACGTTGCAGATTGTGCAATGTTGTAGCAGAGAGTGCAATGTTTGTAGTAGAGAGGTAAATGTTGTAGTAGAGGAGTGCAAATGTTGTAGCAGAGAGTGTAAATGTTGTAGTAGATTGTGTAAATGCTGTAGCAGACTGTGTAATATAGCAGAGATCAGGTAAATGTTGTGCAGATCAGTAAATGTTGTGCAGTAGACTGTGTAAATGTTGTAGAGATAGGGTAAATGTTGTAGTGCAGAGTGTAAATGTTGTAGCAGATTGTGTAAATGTTTTAGCAGATTGTAAATGTTGTAGTAGATTGTGTAAATGCTGTATATGTAAATGATGGGTAGGAGGTAAATGTTGTAATAGGAGTAAATGTTGTAGTAGAGAGTGTATATGTTGTAGCAGAGAGATAACGTAAGTTAGATCGTGTGAAGTGTGGAAGAATGAAGACAGTTTCAACAGAGGACCAGTCAGTGGACACTGTATCTCTAACTGCAGTTGGTTGGTAGCGCACTCAGTCCACACTAAGGTATCGCGGTTTGATACCCGGTACTGCTGGAAACATTGTGACGTATTTCGTTGACACCCAAGGTCAGTGTTCACTATCAGGAAATAGGTACCTGGGTGTTAGTGGACTGCGTGGTCGCATCCTGGGACAAACTGACCTTAATTTGCAGGAATGCTCAGCATAATCAAGGACCTTCATAGTAGTACTGTTATTGATGTCAGCTATGGTCCGTATAACTTGTACACGCACTGGCAGAAATAAAGATATTATTGACATTATTATTTGTATTATTATTATTATTATTATTATTATTATTATTATTATTATTATTATTATTATTATTAATAATATTTGTATTATTATTATTATTATTATTAATACATATAATTATTAATATTATTATTATTATTATTATTGATTATTATTATTATTATTATTATTATTATTGTTATTGTTATTATTGTTATTATTATTATTATTATTATTATTATTATTATTATTAATATTATTATTTATTATTATTATTATTATTATTATTATTATTATTATTATTATTATTATTATTATTATTATTATTATTATTATTATTATTATTATTATTATTATTATTATTATTATTATTTAAGCATATTATGATATAAACACAAATCCAGTTCCTTTATTTATTTTATACAGTACACATATAATGTAGTTTACATGTATTAGAATATTGGTAGGCGCCAAAGAGCGCCCTCTAGTATATATATACCGGCTCCCCCACCTTCGTCAGGTTCAATCGGACCCAAACAATTAGGTGATTAAGTTAACATATATTATTACCCTAAAGCCCCTGTTATGCCAAGCATTTCCACAATAAACTTCCCAAATGTTCAACAAATATGTCATTCTTCCTACCGAGTGATCTATACAGGAACAGGACGAGTATAAATACGTGATGATACTTTATTTAGGTAATGAGCAACCTAACTACAATTATCATACATGGTAAACATTATGAAAAAATACTCAAGAAAATAGAAATAAACATGAGTGCTTTCATGTGCTTTACACATCTTCAGTGAGGTCACCCTGTGCGTTTAAACACCCGTAAAGTACTCTGTTTTGTCTCTTCTTCCTATTCTCTGATGATGTGTTTAAACACAAGAAAGCGCAGAGCATTTTCTTGGCACTTCTTTTGACCCATTTTCTCCCCTCTGGCCCAGAGATGTGTCATGTAGCAGAAGTAGTTGTGATGTAGAAGACTGTAGCAGTGTAAAGCAAAGTTGTGATGTAGAAGACTTGCAGAAGTGTAAAGTAAAGTTGTGATGTAGAAGACTGTAACAGTGGGTAAAGTAAAGTTATGATGTAGAAGACTGTAGAAGTGTAAAGTAAAGTTGTGGTGTAGGAAGACTGTAGAGTGTAAAGTAAAGTTGTGATGTGAAGATCAGTAGCAGTGTAAAGCAAAGCAGTATGCAGAAGACTGTGCAGTGTAGCAGCTGTGATGCAGAAGACTGCAGCAGGAAAAGTTGTGATGTAGAAGACTGTAGAAGTGTAAAGCAAAGCTTGTGATGCAGAAGACTGTAGCAGGAAAGTTGTGATGTAGAAGACTAGCAGAAGCAGTTGTGATGTAGAAGACTGTAGCAGTGTAGAAGCAAAGTTGTGATGTAGAAGACTGCAGGTAAAGTAAAGCTGTGATGAAGACTGTAGCAGTGTAGCAAAGTTGTGGTGTAGAAGACTGCAGCAGTGTAGCGCAAAGTTGTGATGTGAAGACTGTAACAGTGTAAAGTAAAGCTCAGGATGGTGAAGACTGTGTTATGGGAAAGTAAAGTTGTGGATGTAGAAGACTGTAAATAGTGTAAAGTAAAGTTGTGATGTAGAAGACTGTAGCAGTGTAAAGTAAAGTTGTGGTGTAGAAGACTGTAGCAGTGTAAAGAAAGTTGTGGTGTATAAATGACTGTAACAGTGAAAAGTAAAGCTGTGATGCAGAAGACTGTAAAATGTGAAAGGAAAGCTGTGATGTAGAAGACTGTATATGTGAAAAGTAAAGTTGTGATGTAGAAGACCGTAGCAGTGAAAAGTAGTTGTGATGTAGAAGACTGTAACAGGCAAAGCAAAGCTGATGCAGAAGACTGTAACAGTGTAAGTGGTGTTGTGGATGTAGAAGACGTAGCAGAAAGCAGTGTTGTGATGTAGAAGACCGTAACAGCAGAAAGTACAAAGTTGGGATGCAGAAGACTGTAGCAGTGTAAAGTAAGTAAAGTTGTGATGTAGAAGACTGTAACAGTGTAAAGCAGTTGTGATGTAGAAGACTGTAACAGTGTAAAGTAAAGCTGTGGACACAGAAGACTGTAGCAGTGTAAAAGTAAAGTTGTGATGCAGAAGACTGCAACAGGAAGCAAAGCTGTGATGCAGAAGACTGTAAAGACAGTGAAAAGCATAAAGTTGTGATGTGAAGACTGTAGCAGTGTAAAGCAAATGGTGATGGTGAAGACTGTGCAGTGTAATAAAGTAAAGTTGTGGTGTAGAAGACTGTAGCAGTGTAGCAAAGTTGTGATGCAGAAGACTGCACATGTAAAGCAAAGTTGTGATGTAGAAGACTGTAGCAGTGGAAAGTGGAAGCAGGATGAAGACTGTAGCAGGAAAAGTAGTTGTGATGTATGAAGACTGTAACAGTGTAGCAAAGTTGTGATGTAGAAGACTGCAAATATGTACAAAGCAGTTGTGATGAAGATCATGTAGCAGTGTAAAGCAAAGTTGTGATGAAGATCGTAACAGTGCAGCTAAAGCCAGATGTGAAGATCAGAAAGAAAGGAAAGGGAAGTTGTGATGTAGAAGACTGGTAGCAGGTAAAGTAAAGTTGTGATGTGGTGAAGACTGTAACATGTAAAGTAAAGTTGTGATGTAGAAGACTGTAGCAGTGTAAAGCAAAGCAGGTAGAAGACTGTAGCAGTGTAGCAAAGTTGTGATGTAGAAGATCAGCAGTGTAAAGCAGTTGTGATGTAGAAGACTTGTAGCAGTGTAAAGTAGTTAGACAGAAGACTGTAGCAGTGTAAAGTAAAGTTGTGATGTAGAAGACTGTATATGTAAAGTAAAGTTGTGGTGTAGAAGACTCCAGAAGTGTAAAGCAAAGTTGTATAGAAGCACCAGCAGTAAGAAGTGCAAAGTTGTGATGCAGAAGACTGTAGCAGTGGAAAAGTAAAGCTGTGATGTGAAGACTGCAGCAGTGTAGCAAAGCTGTGGATGTAGAAGACTGTAATGAAAGTGTAAAGCAGTGTTGTGATGTAGGAAGACTGTAGCAGGAAGTAAAGTTGTGATGAAGACTGTAGCAGTGTAAAGTAAAGTTGCATGAAGACTGTAACAGGTAAAGCAAAGTTGTGGACAGAAGACCGCAACAGTGAAAAGCAAAAGCTGTGACACAGAAGATCCAGCAGCAAAGCTAAGATGGAAGACTGCAACAGGTAAAGAAAGTTTATGATGCAGAAGACTGTAGCAGGCAAAGTTGTGATGTAGAAGATCATCAGTAAAGTAAAGCTGTGATGCAGAAGACTGCAACAGGCAAAGTAAAGTTGTGATGTATAGAAGACTCTGTGCAGGAAGTGAAAGGTGATGTAGAAGACTGTAACAGTGTAAAGCAAAGTTGTGATGTAGAAGACTGTAGCAGTGTAAAGTAAAGTTGTGGATGAAGACTGCATCAGTGTAGCAGTTGTGATGGGTTGACCAGCAGTGTAAAGCAAAGTTGTGATGCAGAAGACTGCAGCAGTGCAAAGCAAAGTCAGATGAAGACTGTAATATGTAAAGCAAAGCTGTGGATGTAGAAGACTGTAGCAGTGTAAAGCAGTTGTGATAGAAAAGACTAAATTGTGTGAGTAATAAGATGGAAGATCTGCAGCAAAAAAATGTATAAGAAGAAGACTATATAAAAGTTTGTATGTAAGACTGTAAGCAAAAACAAAGATGGAGACTAAGAGGAAGCAGTTGTGATGTAGAAGACTCAAACAGGTGCTTTTAAGTTGTGATGAAGACTAACAGGAAGCAGTTGTGATGTGAAGACTGAGCAGGCAGAAGCAAAGCGTGATGTAGAAGACTGAAAGGTGTAAAGTAAAGTTGTGATGTATGAAGACTGTAGCAGTGTGCAGCAGTTAAAAGGATGTAGAAGACTGTACAGTGTAAAGTAAAGTTGTATGCAGACTGTACAGGTAAAGTAAAGTTGTGATGTATAGAAGACTGTAGAAGCAAAGTAAAGTTGATATTCGTGTGAAAATGAAACTATAAATAATCATAAATCAACATATGCTAACCAAATACAGGAAAAATATACAAAAGAGTGAAGTGTAGTGATATAAACATTGCCAGATGGCCATTGCCTCACACCTTATGGCCATGTATTGTCACACCCTGCGTCACTTCATGTACTGTCACACCCTGCGTCACTATGTACTGTCACACTCCCAGGCCACTGTGTACTGTCACACCCTGCAGTCACTAAAATTGTCACACCTGCGTCACTGTACTGGTCACACCCTGCGTCATCATGTACTGTCACACCGCGGCTACTATGTGTACGTCACACCTCTGCGTCAATACTATGTACCGTCACACACCCTGCGTCACTATGTACTGTCACACTCTGCGTCACTATGTACCTGTCACACCTATGTCATTATGTACTGTCACACTCCTGCGTCATTATGTACTGGTCACACCCTGCGTCACATGCAGGCACTCGTCACAATCTGCGTCACTATGTACTGTCACACCCTGCAGTCACTATGTACCGTCACACCCTGCGTCACTATGTATGTATAAAGTGGGACAAAACATGCAGAGGGTGTAGAGGTAAGTTTGGGTGTTATGGTGTAAATATAATGGGAGCCCTTTGATTGAACTTGTATATGAAAGGGGTTGAAAGCAGAATGCATATTTTAAGAAAAAGAGGATAAAGTTAAGTATACAAGATATGATGTAAAGCAATGACAGAAGCTTGTTGACTATGTAATATAGATAAAAAGACTGCTGAGTAGACTCCCCAGGATGTACATGCTTATAGAGGCCACAGATATATCCGGGATCACTTTTTTAAATATAGCTACAGGGAGTAAAAGGTAGATGGGATAAGGAAAATAGAATCAGTAAGTAAAAGAGAGGTGAAGGTTTATAAACTAAAAGAGGAGGTTAGGGTAAGATATAAACAACTATTGGAGGATAGATGGGCTAGTGAGAGGTAGGGCAATGGGGTCAAAATGTATGGGTAGATTTAAAATGTAGTGTTAGAGTGTCCAGCAGAAGTTTGTGGTTGCAGCAGTGGGTGGAGGGAAGAGGAGCGATTGGTGGAATGATGATGTAAAGAGAGTATAAGGGAGAAAAAGTTAGATATGAGAGGTTTTTACAAAGTAGGTGATGCAAGGAGGGAAGAGATATGGAGAGAAAAAGAGAGGTTAAAAGAGTGATAGCAATGTAAAAAGAGAGCAGATGAGAGAGTGGTGAGATGTTATCAGCAAATTTTGTTGAAAATAAGAAAAAGTTTTGGAATGAGATTAATGTTGAGGAGCCTAGAGAACAAATGGATTTGACAGTTAAAAATAGGAGAGGAGAGTTATTAAATGGAGGAGTTAGAGGTATCGGGAAGATGGAGAAATATTTTGAGGATTTGTTAAATTGATGAAGACAGGGAAGCTGTGATTTGTGTGTAGGGCAAGGAGGAATAACATCTTGTAGGAGTGTGGAAGAGCCAGTTGTGGGTGTAGGGAAGTTCATGAGGCAGTGGGTAGAATGAAAGGGGTAAGGCAGCTGATTGATGGGATAAAGATAGAAATGTTAAAAGCAGGTGGGGATATAATTTTGGAGTGGTTGGGCTATTATTTAATAAATGTATGGAAGAGGGTAAGGTACCTAGGATTGGCAGAGAGCGTAGTATTTTCCTTTGTATAAAGGCAAAGGGACAAAAGAGAGTGAAAAAATTATAGGGGAATAAGTCTGTTGAGTGTCACCTGGAAAGTGTATGGTAGAGTTATTATTGAAAGAATTAAGAGTAAAACAGAAAGCAGGATAGCAGATGAACAAGGGGCTTTAGGAAAGGTAGGGGGTGTGTAGACCAAGTGTTTACAGTGAAACATATAGGTGAACAGTATTTGGATAAGGGTAAAGATGTTTTTGTGGCATTTATGGATTTGGAAAAGGCGATGATAGGGAGATAGGGGCAATGTGGCAGATGTTGCAGTGTATGGAATAGAGGAAGGTTACTGAAAGCAGTGAAGAGTTTTTATGAGGATAGTGAGGCTCAGGTTAGAGTGTGTAGGAGGGAAGGGACTATTTCCCAGTAAAAGTGGGCCTTAGACAAGGATGTGTGTTGTCACCGTGGTTGTTCAATATATTTATAGATGGGGTTGTAAGAGAAGTGAATGCGAGGGTCTTGGCAAGAGGTTTTGGGGCCCTAAAAGATAAAGAAGCAAATACAAAGTGGAGTTGTCACAGTTGCTTTTTGCTGATGACACTGTGCTTTTGGGAGATTCTGAAGAGAAGCTGCAGAGGTTGGTGGATGAATTTGGTAGGGTGTAAAGAAGAAAATTGAAAGTGAATATAGGAAAGAGTAAGGTGATGAGGATAACAAAAGAATAGGTGACGAAAGATTGGATATCAGATTGGAGGGAGAGAGTATGGAGGAGGTGAATGTATTCAGATATTTGGGAGTGACATGTCAGCGGATGGGTCTATGAAGGATGAGGTGAATCATAGAATTGATGAGGGAAAAGGGTGAGTGGAGCACTTCGGAGTCTGTGGAGACAAAGAACCTTGTCCATGGAAGTAAAGAGGGAATGTATGAGAGTATAGTTATACCAACGCTCTTATATGGGTGTGAAGCATGGGTGATGAATGTTGCAACGAGGAGAAGGCTGGAGGCAGTGGAGATGTCATGTCTGAGGTCAATGTGTGGTGAATATAATGCAGAGAATTGGAGTTTGGAAATTAGGAGGAGGTGCGGATTACCAAAACGATTGTCCAGAGAGCTGAGGAGGGGTTGTTGAGGTGGTTTGGTCATGTAGAGAGAATGGAACGAGACAGAGTGACTTCAGAGTGTATAAATCTGTAGTGGAGGAAGCGGGTAGGGGTCGGCCTAGGAAAGGTTGGAGGGAGGGGTAAAGGAAGTTTTGTGTGCAAGGGCTTGGACTTCCAGCAAGCATGTGTAGCGTATTTGATAGGAGTGAATGGAGGCATATGGTTTTAATACTTGACGTGCTGTTGGAGTGTGAGCAAAGTAACATTTATGAAGGGATTCAGGAAACGCAGGCCGGACTTGAGTTCTGGAGATGGGAAGTACAGTGCCGGCACTCTGAAGGAGGGTGTTAATGTTGCAGTTTTATAACTGTAGTGTAAAGCACCCTCTGGCAAGACAGTGATGGAGTGAATGATGATGAAAGTTTTTCTTTTCGGCCACCCTGCCTTGGTGGGAATCGGCCGATGTGTTAATAAAAAATAAAAAAAACTTTTGGAAGTCTTGGACGGATTAAATTTATTTCCATTATTTCTTATGGGGAAAATTGATTCGTGTTACGTTTGTTTCGTCTTAAGAAATGCCCTCTCTGACGGATTAAAAACGTAAGTCGAGGTACCACTGTATTATGTTTAGGGAGAGGTGCTATACTCATAGGTGTCATACATGCCCCTTCCTCATCAGCACTGAATTGTACAATAGTAAGTTGGTTTTACAGTGCACCCTCATATTTCGTAATCATCACAACTCGTAATTTTCGATAATCGTAATGTTTTTTCGTCAAAATATTGACTCGCGAATCGTCGTTTGGCTCGCAAATAGTCATTTGTCTCAAACGCATACGAGCAGCCCCAACACACCATTCACAGTCAGTGTGGCATTGTTTATCAGCGAGTGACCATCACCCAACGCGTTCATACGATAAATTTCTTAATACGTATTCCATTCGTTTTAGTATACTTGCAACTTCTAAATAAGCCACCATGGGTCCAAAGAAAGCTCCTAGTGCCAGCCCTTTGGTTAAGAAGGTCAGAAACACGATAGAACTCAAGAACGAGATCATTGTAAAATATGAAAGTGGTGTGCGTGTGGCAGAGCTTGCCAGGCTGTATGGTAAACCCCATACAACCATCGCTTCCATCGTGGCCAAAAAAGAGGAAATCAAGGAAGCTGTTGTTGCGAAAGGGGTCAATATACTCATAAAAATGAGACTGAAAATACTTGAAGAAGCAGAGAGGTTATTGTTGGTGTGGATCAATGACAAACTATTAGCAGGAGATAGTGTTACGCAGTCTATAATTTGTGAAAAGGCAAGGTAGTTGCATGACGATCTCATAAAGAAAATGCCTGCAACAAGTGCTGATGTGAGTGAATTTAAGGCCAGCAAAGGCTGGTTTGAGAGATTTAAGAAGCGTAGTGGCATACACAGTGTGGTAAGGCATGGTGAAGCTGCAAGTTCTGACTAATGTGCAGCTGAAAAATATGTGCAGGAATTCAAGGGGTACATAGAGGCTAAACAATTCAAACCCCAACAAGTGTTCAGTTGTGACAAAACAGGCCTGTTTTGGAAGAAAATGCCAAAGAGGACCTACATCACACAGGAGGAAAAGACACTGCCAGGACACAAGCTATGAAAGACAGGCTCACTCTCATGTTCTGTAGTAATGATAGTGGGGATTTCAAAGTGAAGCCTTTACTGGTGTATCACTCTGAAAATCCCAGTGTGTTCAAGAAAAACAGTGTCGCCAAGGCTAATTTGTGTGTGATGTGGAAAGCTAACAGTAAAGCATGGGTCACGAGGGAAATCTTCCTTGATTGGTTCAATGAAGTGTTTGGCCCCAGTGTGAAGAAATACCTCCTGGAAAATAAATTGGAACTCAAGTGCCTCCTGGTAATGGACAATGCTCCTGCTCATCCTCCAGACTTGGTAGAGCAAATAGTGAAGGTTTCAAAGGTGCTTTGACATAACCTCGGACAATGAATTGACCCTAAAAGAGTTTTGGAAAGATCACTTCAATATCCATTGCATAAACCTTATAGGTAAGGCTTGGGAGGGAGTGACTTCCAGGACTTTGAACTCTGCTTGGAGAAAATTGTGGCCAGATTGTGTCCAAGAGAGGGATTTTGAAGGGTTTGGGGCTGACCCTGAGGAGCCGATGCCAGTTGTGGAAAGTATTGTGGCATTGGGGAATTCCATGGGGTTGGATTTGAGTGGCGAGGATGTGGAAGAGTTGGTGGAGGACCACAATGAAGAGCTGCAAGACCTTCATCTGCAACAGCAACAGAGCACAGCTGAGGAAATTGCTTCACAGGAGGAGGAAGAGAGACAGAAGGTGCCTTCTTCAAAGATTAAGGACATTTGTGCAAAGTGGAGTAAGGTGCAATCATTTATGGAGGAACATCACCCTGACAAAGCTGTTACAGGCTGTGTCTGCGACATGTTCAATGACAATCTTGTGTCCCATTTTAGGGAAATTTTAAAGAGATGCCAGAAACAGAGCTCTCTGGACAGATATTTAGTGCCACAGGTGTGCAGTGACTCTCAAGCTGGTCCTAGTGCATTAAAAAACAAAGGGAAGTAACCCCAGAAAAGGACTTGGTACCTAAAGTCTTTATGGAAGGGGATTCCCCTTCCAAACACTAGTAACTCCTCCATCCTCTCCCCTCCTCCCGTCTTCCATACATCAACAAGTCTTCAATAAAGGTAAGTGTCATGTTATTATTGTTTTATTCTTCATGTCTCATTGTTTTCTGTGTATGTACATCTATAATTCATGTCAAAAATTTTTGTTTTAATACTTTTGGGTGTATGGAACAAATTAATTGGATTTACATTATTTCTTATGGGGGAAAATGGATTCGCAAATCGACAATTTCGCCATATAATGACCCACAGCTACGCAATCTAATACATGCAGCTAAGAGGATTGGTAAAGCATACCGTGAGTGTAGAACCCCAGACCTTCTCAGAACGTTCCAAGCTGCACTAACAAATGCAAGAAATAGAAAGCAAGAACTTAGGCAACAGGAATGGGAACAATTCGTTTGTGGATTAAATAGGTCTACCCCTTTAAGTCTGGCATGGAAAGGTATAAATAAAATAACCAGGAAAAAGACTGGCAATGTTGCTCATCCCTTTCCACTTGAAAAAGCAAATGACCTCATAAATGACTGGTCCAAAATCTCCAGGCATGAAAACCTGCCATCTCATATTAGAAAAAACTTAGAGAGTGCTTCTGAAGAAAGGTTGAAACTGATTAATTTTATGAGCCAAAATATTGATGAGAGTGATTGCCTCTTCACCGAGTATGAATTAGATAACGCATTAACTAAAGGTCGATCAACTGCTCCTGGAAAGGATGGTATAACCTATGATATTCTCAGAACTTTAAGGCACGTGCCTAATAATCCCTTGTTGGCACTGTGTAATACCAGTTACACTGAGGGAGTTCTTCCTACTTCCTGGACCAATAGTCTCATTGTGCCTATCCCTAAGCCCCAACAGCCTGATACATTTAGACCGATCTCCTTAACTAGCTGTCTTTGTAAAAATTTTGAAAGAATGATACTTAACAGACTGTACTATAGAATCAGACACCAACTCTTTCCCTCCCTCTATGGGTTCATGAAAGGTAAGAGTGTGCAGAATTGTATCTCCACCTTTCTCACCGCACACACCTCTACTAGTTTTACCACATTTCTTGATCTAAAATCTGCATTTGATATCGCGAAAAGAACTGTTATACAGTGGACCCCCGCCTAACGAACAAAATTCTTTCCAGAAGCCTGCTCAAGTGCCATTACCGAACGAATTTACTCCCTTAAGAAATAATGTCAAGTAGGTTAGTCCATTTCAGACCCCCAAAAATACACTTACAAAAGCACTTACAACATTATACTTACATAATTGTACGATTTCCGGGGTGTTCGTTAGGCGGGGGTCCACTGTACTACATGAACTAGCCAAAATGAATATTGGTGAATACTGATGGATCTAAACAGGAGTCTTCTGGCAGGGCTGCATCTGCTCTGGTTGCCACCTCCCTAGTTAAGAACAATAATAAATTTTTTGAACTAGGCATAAGAATTAACAACTGGGCGTCTACACTGCAAACTGAATTGTTTGCAATCCTAATGGCACTAAAGCTAACCTATGACACTGAGCTTGACTCTATCATCATTACTAATTCTATGTCATCATTGAAGGCTCTTGACTCATATAATGACTAACAGCATGCTCATTGGAGAAGCCAGGTATAGATACTAAAAAATCCGGGACAAAGGAATTAATGTACAATTGCTATGGATTCCATCACACATTGGATTACTCCTTCATGATAAAGTTGATATGTTAGCCAAGAAGAGCACCCAGAAGGAGAATGTAGAATATAACTTTGGTATATCTGTGTCTAGCATTAGGAATAATATTAGGAGAGAAATAAATAATGAAAATGATTGCTATAGGAATGCAGTTAGAAGCCTGAGTAGATCTATAACCCACTATGATAACATGAACATAGATAAGTATGTTTATGGAGCAACTTGCAATGTGAACAGACTGACTGATGTTGTAGTGGCCAGGCTTAGGCTTGGCTACAGGTACTTCTGGCAGTTTGGGAGACACAGATGATGATCAAACTAAATGCAAATTATGTGATCAGGCATATGGTCACTGTCTTGAACACTATGTGCTTAATTGTCCACTTATTGAGGAATATAGAGATAGACAGTATAATAACCTATGTGACATGTCAAGATATCTTATTCATGAAATAAGATACCAGTTATACTAAGCAAATTTCCTAAATTTGCTTGTAACAGATAAGTGAAATGTAGATATAAATCCAAATGTACAATTGTTAACCCTTTTGGGGCCTAGTGCCTAGGCCTTTTGTGTATCCATATGCTCTTGCGCTACCATCCACAGGATGGATATGGGGTGCACAATAAACTAGCCACTTCGGTGGCAAAATCTAAATCTAATCCATTAGTCACTCTCTGGAACAGATTTATTACGAAAAACGAGGGTCCACTGTATATCTGAGGTTATTTTATTATGCAAATGGTAAATTATGTACATAAGCCTAATGAAACCCACCTAATCTAATCTAAAATAATTAAACGTAACTTAACCTTACTCTGCCTTTGGTACTAGCAAGCCTTTGTTTACATTAGACTGGCATATGTCACAGCTCAATATTAAGTGTTGATTACCTAGACATACTATGCAAACTTTACGATTTTCCCTTATTTCCCATAACAACAATTTGCAAAGAAATACTTAGTCTGTGGTGTACATTGGTGGCTTGTATTGTAAAATGTAATGCAGTGCCCAAGTTTCTCTTAGTAGTAGTCAGTAACTAGAACCTGTATGTAGTATTGTGACCTTGCATGTGGCAATGTAAAGCCGTCAGTAGTGCTGTGACCTCACATGTGACACCATCCATGGCACACTGATCCCACCCATTGTACCGTAACCCTAACCATCACCTGTGCCACAAGGGAGGCAACTGCCCTCCCCTGTGGCACTGCAACCCAATCATAGTATTGTGCCCCCCCCCCAACAAGACCCTTGCCCAAACCAGTGACACTTAAGTTTATTTAGGCACAGATACACAAAAGTACAATTATCATACATACTGTAAAATACCTACGATAACCCCTCCCCCCCAACAAAAAAATGTCAGTGATATATTTCCAATGGGGGCCTCAAGTGACAGCCGCTAAGTTTATTCGGGTATAGGTACACAAATACAGTTACATAAATTATCATACATAGCAGCATATGTGTAGATTACCTAGGATGAACCCAAAAAAAGTCAGACTAAGTAACTTATTTCCACTGA
Organism: Cherax destructor; assembly: GCA_009830355.1. Lineage (NCBI taxonomy): Eukaryota > Metazoa > Arthropoda > Malacostraca > Decapoda > Parastacidae > Cherax > Cherax destructor. The sequence goes on along the minus strand of WNWK01028078.1, from coordinate 1,540 downwards.
AATCGTAGAGTGTGACGCCAGCTGTAATACACCACCTGAGTCCACCTCCCGACCATAATTACACACCACCTGACTATTATGGTTAAGGAATGATCAGCTGACTACTGTAGTTAGGGAGGGAGGGGTGTGAGATCAGGTGACAGTTATGGTGTTTAAGAGGTCACGAGGTCACTGACCAGCTTGTGGTTGAGGTCAAGCTGTGGTAACAATGACATGTAAACAATCCCCTTCCTCCTCCTCCTACTCACATGTTTTGGCCTGGAACTGCCCGGTTTTCCGGTTGCACCACAGGGAATCCTGGCCTCTGTTAAATATATAGTATTTGTCAGTTTGCAAGAGCTCCATATCTCCGAACTACACACCGCCAGGGACTCATAAATGTTGTTTGACACATCGATTGTGGCCTTACATGTCACACCTTCCAGCCCACTCCCACAACATGAAGGAATAATAATGGAGCTCTCACCTCATATTACCTTCTACTGTACCCTTAGATTAATTATTTGTTAATATTTTTATAGGGTTTATTGCTGCTTAGTGAGTTTTAGATCAATTCGTCTGCTTAACGTGAGTTTGTTTTTTTCATCCGTTTTTAAATTCTATGAATTTTATGTTTGTGGATTCTATGCTCAATAGCTGGCGACCGGTTCAAATATATTTTAATATTTATTGATGATCCGGTTAGGTTAGGTAAGATTTGTCAGGAAACAGGACAAGTGTTTCCTGACGCGGGTCTTAGTCATATGATGACCCGCAGCTAGAGCTTTTGGTCATCTGACCGAGGCCTTCCACTGGCTGACTGGTCCACACCTTCAAAACGCTGTATGACTCTTGTGGGTTTTGATTGTAATAATAATAATCCACCTCTTTAAAAATTATCGTTATAATTACTAGACAGCGCCTTAACTGCATGTTTGTCTTTCCCCTCCCCCTCATACACAAACCTACTGAGTTTTACGACAAGGTGACAGGAGACAGGAAAATGTGGGTCAATTGCATTTTCTTGGATTGTAAGAAGGTTTTCGACAGTCTCGGGCAAGAGATTAGTGCAAAAACTGGAGGAACAGGCAGGTATAACAGGAAGGGCACTGCAATGTATCAGAGAATACCTGACAGGAAGGAATCAACGAGTCATGGTACGTGACGAGGTGTTAGAGTGGGCCCCTGTGACGAGCGGGGTTCCACAAGGGTCAGTCCTAGGGCCGGTGCTGTTTCTGGTATATGTGAATGATATGACATTAGGAATAGATTCAGACAATAACCAACAATAACCAAACCAACTAGGCTTACTGATACGAGTGCAACCATAATCGACCATATATGGACCAATATCCTAGCCCCCCTTAAATCGGGGATAATAACAGACAGCACCACAGACCACTACCCCACCTTCCTCTTAACAAACATTAGTAAACCGCCCCTAGAATACACCAAAGTTTCATTCCGACTCCATGACCAAGCTTCAATAAATAACTTCACAACAGAGCTAGACACAGTTGACTGGGCTATAGAATTCCCAAATGCCAAGGGTATCGATGAG
>WNWK01028077.1:0-25715 GCA_009830355.1 Cherax destructor | reverse complement strand
CAAATTACAATATGATGAATTACATTTTCAAATTACAATATGATGATATTACATTCTTCAAATTACAATATGATGATATTACATTCTTCAAATTACAATATGATGATATTACTTTTTAAAATTACAATATGATGATATTACATTGAAGTAAGTATTTAGTAGGATGGTAATATAATAGTAAAAATTGAAATTATCTTAAGGAAAATAACATTGAGCATTTTTGAAAGTAATTTACAGTATGAGTATTAGTTTAGGGTGAGTAGGTGGTTTTTGAGAAGAGTCTTAAAATGATTTTCAGACAAGATTATTTTAGTATTTACTGGTAATGAATTCCAGATTCTGGGGCCCTTTATATGCATAGAAATTTTACATAGGTTGATATGGACTTTGGGGATATAAAAAAGTGATCTGTGTCTTGTGTTGTGGTCATGGGTCCTATTAAAGTTGGTGAGGAGAATTTTGAGCGGAGGGTTTATATTAGAGTGTAGAGTTCTATGTATGTAGTAGGCACAAGAATAAGTGGAATGTTCTTTATGGTGAGTGTTTTTGGTTTTTGGGGGTATTTGGAGTATGCTGTCTAGAGCAGGAATTTGTTATCATTTGCCCTGTAGTAGTAGTAGTAATATTAGTTGCAGTAGTAGAGAATTTTAAATTGTAGTAGTTTTAAATTTATTAGTAGTAGAATGTTGTAGAAATTAATGTTTAGAGTAGTATTAGTTGAGTAGAAATTAGTAGTAATATTAGTTGTAGTAGTAGTAATAGAGAAAGAGTAAAGTAGTAGTAGTAGTAGAGTAATTATTTTGTAGTAGAATAGTTGTATTAGTTGTAGAATAGTAGTTGTAGTAATAGTAGTTGTAGTAATATTAGTTGTAGTAATATTAGTTGTAGTTAGTAATAGTTGTAGTAGTAATATTAGTTGTAGAATAGTAATATTATTGTAGTAATAGTAATATTAGTTGTAGTAGAAATTATTTTAAATTAGTTGTATATATTAGTTTTTAGAAATAGTTTAATATAGTATTAGTTGTAGTAGTATTATTGTTGTAGTAGTAGTAGTGGAAACAGTAGTAGTAGTAATAGTAGTATTAGTAGTTGAAATTTTAGTTGAAATTTTTAGTAGTATTAGTTGTAGTAGTAGTATTAGTTGTAGTAGTAGTATTAGTTGTAGTAGTAGTATTAGTTGTAGTAGTAGTATTAGTTGTAGTAGTAGTATTAGTTGTAGTAGTAGTAATACAATAAGGTAGAACAATCAATTTGCACATGAGAAAAAGGTTAAAAAAGCTGTTACTTGGGTAGTATAAAAATAGGTTAGACAAAAATTTCTGTTGGAGGTTGTATATGAGAAGGTTTGTTTCAGTGTTCCTACTCTGTTATGTTCTTGTGTAGTATTAGCAGCAGAGACTATGTGATGGCAGGGTTTATTGTTTTGAAGGGGATTTTTGCTAATACTTCAAAATGAAGCTGTTTTTATTTTGCTTGTGTTAGAAAACGCGATTAATGATGATTCGAGGCATTTACGTCTGCGGAAATTAGGCTTTTGATCACTAGTCAGGCGTCGTTGAATTTCATGAGGTTTTTGGGGGAATTCCGGTGTTGTACGCAGGCGTTGTTCAGGTTATCGTTGCTACATGCGTTAATGTGTTCATTGAGGCGTGTTTCGGGGTTTCCCGCTGTTTCACCTACATATCCTGTCACGCCCCCACAAGGTATAGTGTAAACTCCTGCATTGACCGGTTCATGGTGGGTTGATTTTGCCCCGGTTAGATCCTTATGGAAGTGCTGGATGCGAGGCGACTAGTGTTAAAAAAGTCACATTAGTTTCACTTGTGTCCTTTTTCCTAACAGTGTCGGTAATTCTACCAACATTAATACACTCCTTTATAGTATAAAATATCTCCTTTTTAGTATAATAAATCTCTTTTATAGTATAATAATAATGATAATAAAAGGACCCCAATGGAAATAAGTCACCGACTTTTTTGGGGTTTTCGCTGGTTCTCTACACATATGCTGCCATGGGGATAATCTATGTAACTGTTTGTGTATACCTGAATAAACTTACTTAGTCTCTCACATCAATTCAGCAATAAACATCAATAATGTATGTTGTGTCGGATGGTTGGTGATTTAATCAATTTTTTTTCGTAGTGCCAAAAACTATTGTTATTTAGCAAGGCTCTGATCAGAGTTATTAGAGAAGTGTAAATTTATTTAGGTACAAGTACACTTTGGGAAGTGCTTTCCGCCGTGCCCAGTCATTTTCATAGATTATCAGGGTTTCTTTTACGTGCTAGAAACTTTGAACTGTGCCAATGAACTTATAAGGTACATCCTCCAGCGCTTGGAAAATAATCTACAAAAAATCGTATATACTGAGCGTGTAAAAACATAGTCTCATACTCCCAGTCTTTTGTGTAAAAAAAAAAAAAAAATAACTTGTAATAAATTTGTCAGAGGAAAAAAAGTTTTCTGGTAATAGTGTCAGACATAGTGGTATAGTGTATATCACAGAGGCAAACCCTAGTTTATAGATGAGATAATTTGTTATGGTGTGTTACCCCCTGGTTTATAAAAACCCCAACAGGTGCGATAGCATATGGGTATGTTTGGTTTTTTTACTTAATGTTATATTATCTGTATCTTCATTAATATCTAAAATGAAGATATTCTGCTTATAACATTATCGGGGCCCTGAATTAATTAGCGAATTAATAAATACGATAAGGCCCCTAAATTACTGGGAATGGTTGAAGCCCCTTTATTTGTATTCCCGGGGAAAGCAGGCAGAGAGATACATGATAATATAATTGGAAAACCCTAGAGGATTAGTAACAAATTTGCAAAAAAAAGACCTCCCGACGATGAACATTAATGAAAAGCAGGGGCACCACTAGCATAAGAGACAACACAAAAAAAGGGGAGGGCCCAAGACTGTTCAACTGCCCCCCAATACAGAAGGGTTATTAAATAGACCCCTGGCTGTTTTTCAAGGCGCTGGACAGGCCCCAAAGTCAGACCTTTACCAGACGGGGGTGTGGTTCGTACGTAGAGTTGCGTGTGGCCAAAGAAAAACCTGGTTGATCAGGCCCCCATGCACCATGAGGCCTGGTCACAGACCGGGCCGCGGAACCTCCGAAACCTTCTCCAGGTATAAAACATAAGTACAATTATCATGGTGTAAATTACATAGGATAAAAAACCAAAAAAAAAAAAGTGACTTATTTCCCTTGGGTCCTTGAACATTAATCAAGATAATTATTTTTTGGGGTTTTTTTGATCAAAAATTTGCCTAAAAGTACAATAACTATTTTAGATAAAATAAGAACTAATTTTGTTTACTTTTTTTTTTTTGACTACAGTCCTCCCAACCTACATAAAATTACCAGTTTTCGCAGCTTTGAGACAAACTTTTTTTATTTCGGACCCGGCCATGGGCCAGGCTCGTCTGGTGCTTGCTTTCAAAACCCGGCTTTTGCTTGGGGGGCCCCCCGCCCCAAATCCCCACAGCCCCGGGTTTATCTGTCACCTGGGGAAGATACTTGTTCAGTTTCCCCTTGAAGGCTTCACACTGGTTCCAGCCGTGTTTTTATATCTTCTGGTAAGATGTTGAATTTCTGGCACCCCTTATTGTTCCCTTATTGTCCCCAACTCACTCCCCGCTCCTCACTGGGTTATTTTACACTTCCCCCCATATCTCTCACTCCAGTATGTTATGGCAGTGTGCAGATTTGGGACCGGGCCCCCCAGAGTACTTTCCAGGTATATATTATCATGCTCTCACTCCTCCGCCCAATGAGTACATGTTAAAAGACTTAAAGGGGGTTTCCCAAAAGTTATTTAGGTGCTTTACTGGCTCAATGAAAAAACATTTTGTATTTGTTCCAGCTCTGATGTTTCTCCTGCTCTGAACGGGCCGTCAGCCCTGAGCAATATTCTATGAAGGAGCACTAGCGATTTGAAGAGTGTCACCATCGGCATTATTTCCCTTGTTTTGAAAGTTCTCAATACCCACCCCGTCATCTTCCTGGCTGTCGATCTTTGTCTGTTATGGTCTTTAAAAAGAAAGGTCATTGACATAATTATTTCCAGGTCCTTTTACGTGTTCCTTTTCGTTCTATTTGTGACCCTCTTGAGTTTTGTATATAGTGTTCCTTTGAGTTCTTCATTCTTTCCATACCTAAGCAGCTGAAACTTATCAATATTGAACGTCATGTTGTTCCTCCACTGCCCACTGGAAGACCCTTGCCAGTCTTCTCCTGTAATTTTTCAGTGTCCTCTACCGTAGTGACTTCTATGCTTATTTTAGTGTCATCTGCAAATGATGATACAAAAGTGTGACGTTTTTATCTGTCTGCTATGAGGATGATAAACAGCAGAGGTGTGCTAGGACAGTGCCTTTGGGCACTGAGCTTTTACCTCGCTGATGCTGGATCTTGCTCATTTTACTACTACGTTTTGTGTTGTGTGTGTTAGAACCCGAAAATCCAACTGCCTACCTTCCCCATAATGCCCATGACCTTCATTTCATTTTGTGCGCTATCACTCCATGATCGCATCTGCGTTTTGGTCGTCCTCCAACGCCTCCGTAATTCTGTCACAACGGTTCAGTAGCCATGACAGGCATGATCGCTGGGCTTAAATTATTATAATCAAAGAGAAGCGCTAAACCACAGGGGTTATACAGTTGTCTCGCTCTAAAGCCATGCTGGTTCGGGTTGGTGTTGGTTGTGCTGGTCCATGAACTTTGTAATCTGCCGTCTCATCACTCTTTGAAGATTTTTATATGAGAAGTGAGGGCTACTGGTCTGTAATTTTTAGCTAGTGCTCTACTACCTCCCTTATGCAAAGGAGCTATGTCTACATCCTTTATACCCCGGTATTTCACCTAGGATCTAAGCTTTTCTCCAAAGAATACTGAGGGCTCGTAAAGCAGTGGTACTCTACACTTCTTTATAAATAGGGCATTCCATGAATCTGGTTCAGGTGTTGTCTCAACATCTCGAATAAGTCTTGTATCATGTTTGTGCAACAGTGACTGGTCATGTAATTTTATTTAGGCACAGGTACACAAGTACAATTATCATACATGTGTAAATTGCCTAAGATAACCTAAAAATTCAGACAAAGTTACTTATTTCCACTGGTTCTGTTGAGTCCTCTCAATTTGTTATCCAGAAGAATGTACAGGAGATACCGTATTTCGGCATATAAGGCACAACAAAGGTGCCGTTGTTATAGGTTCCTTAAACGTTCAGTCAGTATATTTACTGTATATTTTTTAATATAAACAATGTCGGACAGAGACAGAGCGTCTGATAGAGAAAAAACTACAATTATGATTATTATTATTAGATCCGTAGGAGTCATACAGCGTTTGGGGAAATGAGAGGCAATCAGGTTCGTTCCAAGGAGCTCATTCAAACACGTCAATGGATTCTACCTTGCCTTTTAGGTTGTGAGAGAAAAGAGAGGAGAGATATAGCATGGCTGGAAGAATAAAGAACTGGCCAAAGCAGGGAGGGAGGCTGTTAGAGACTAGACATAGTGGCATGAGTTTTTGTAGGAAAGCAATTAAGTCTCAGTGTTAGATATTAGAGTTTTAGGAAATCATTTATAGGCAGAATAAGGTACAGTCAGTGGTGAATATTGGAAAGCCAGTGACACTATGACAAGGACAGTAACAGGATAGTGGGAAGAACAGAAACAGCAGGAAGGGAAAATATAAGAAAGGGTTTCTAAATTTCTATTATACAAATATGCTAGGAATAAGATGGATGAGTTGACAGAGTAAAACAGGTAACATTGACTGGGCATTTGCCATAATGAGACGTGGTTTACCATGAAAAAATCGACATGCCAGCCGAATGTCACATTCAGGGTTCCTTAAACTATTCCACGTAGATAGAAACATCGGAAATGGGGTGGGTGGCACTGTATGTCCGAGATCACTTGAATTGCTGCATAAAAACTGGTATAAAGTCTGAGGGGCATGAAAAAATTAATTTTATTCGTGATATACCGTCCCTAAAACTTGGATAGGGACCCAGGAAGACTACTGTGGGAAGAAATTGTTAAGGCTACAAGGCACGATAACGTAGTAATTCTAGGAGACTTTAACTTTAGTCAGATTGATTGGAATTCCTTAACTGGGAATTTGAGTCTAACGACTTCTTAGAGGTAGTTCAGGATTTTAAAGCGGTTTGTTACAAAACCAACAAGGGGAAATAACCTGATTGACTTGGTACTGGCAAACAAGGAAACCCTTGTTAATAATTTAGAAATTACAGAGGAACTTGCGCAAGTGACCACAAATCAATTACCTTTAACATTGAAAGGATGTATGATAGTAGGGATAATTCAGTAACGGTCCCACATTTTTGCTTAGCAGATTATAATGGGCTTAGGGAACACCTATCATCTGTGGACTGGGGTAATGAAGAACACACAATACACAAATAACCCACACAAAGAGAGGAGCTTATTGACGACGTTTCTGGTCTGACTTGACCATTTACAAGTCACATGAAAGAAAGCTACCAATATGACAGCTTTCTAAACACTATAAATATACATGCTGCCCAAAGATCGAATATAAATGACTCCAAAAATGGATGAATAGGCTCAACATCTTTAGGGGCAGAATAAATTTATAGGCGCATAAAAGAGGGTGGAGGGTCATCTTATAAATCAGTATACTGACATTAAGAGTGATGTTAAAGGGGGATAAGAAAAGCTAAACGGACTGTGAAATTGTACTGCTAGGGATTCAAAGACTAACCCTGCATTTTTTCCAGGCTTATAGAACAAAGCTGTGGGAGATAAGATAGGGTCCCCTGTAACACCCCCCCCAAGTATCTTTTATTGACAAGGAGAATGATATGTGCCGATTTTAAATAATTATTTTCCGGCTTTCACACAGGAAGACAATACAATATCCCAGTAATTCATTTTATAGTGGTTCTGGAAGAAGATAAATTATGTAATATCATAGTCACTAGACGTTGAAGTCTCTGGTGAAACATGAGGTCACTGATTGGTTATTTCCCAGATGTAGCTGACGGTGGTGGTGCTGCATCTCGAGACTGAATTACAGGTGTTAGACATTGACTAAATCTTTGGCGAACTTTATGATGTCGGCAGATGGTGGAGCGTCTGGGAAAGTGAAATTTGTGCATGTTGCTCATTCGGAAGAGCTTGTTGATAACAGTGTTGAAGGAGCCTGGTATCGCCATATTTATGCACGTGTGCATACAGCATACAGTAATGAATTGTTGTTGGTCTGCCAAGCCGGTGGAGGGTTGGTGGAGGGTTGGAGTAGCTTAGTGGTGCTCCACTAGTTTGCTGGATGGCAGCATAAGTAGGCGACCTGGAAGTGACTACTTCTGTTCTGCTTCCTGGCTTTCTTCATAGAATTTCTACGACTTTCTGGGACACTTTGCAGCAAGAGTATGATGGTTATTTGCAATTTAGACACTGGTGGAGCAGTGGAAGTGCATGTCTTGGAATCATGGCCCTCAGACCCACAGGCAATGCAGAACTTGTCTTTATGGGGGAAGTCTTAGTGGAGTGTAAATATGAGTAGCAACTCCAACATTGAGTGATATGATGATATCGTTCAGTCAATATGATTGGAGTTAATAGCAATAATATATGGCCACATCTTCACCTATAGCTTGGGGCAGCCATTGTCACATCCGTGAAAGTGATTTTCAACATGGATGAGGCAGTAGGAATCTTGGTGATGCATTCTGTAGCCCAGAGATTTTGTTCTTCAATGGAAGGTCCTTAGGTCATCAATAGGTTGCGAGGTATCATTTGTCGAGTCTTCAGGAAGACGGTCCTCTTGGCCCGTAAGGTTGAGGGAGGACACGACTTTGAAGCCTCGGGTTCAAGAGAGTGGTTTTGGCTGATGAGGTAAGTAGGCCAGTTGGCCCAGTATGGCCAACAGGCCTACTGCAGTGTTCTCCTTTCTACTGTAATTTGAATTCACATTGCGGGTTCTTTCTTGAGAGATATCCTCAAGACCTTATTTATATCCCCATGTTAATACTCCATCTTCCACTTAGACACTGATCATGTCTCCCCTCATTCTTAGTCGTACAAGTGAATGTGTAATTAAGGGGACTTCACCATTCTTCATAATGGAAGATTTCTAAATGCAATGTATTGATTGTGTCATTCTACGCTGAATGTTGTCTAATATGGAGACCAAAACTGAGCTAATCTAGGTGAGGCCTACTAATGATGTATAAAGCTGCAATATAACCTCTGGACTTCTGTTGCTAACACTTCTTGGATATAAATCCCAGTAATTCATTTTGGTTTATTACGTACGCTTAGGCATTGCTGCTGTCTTGGTTTAAAGTATTGCTTACCGTAACCCCTAAGTCCTTTTCACATTCTGTATGGCTAAGTTCTACATTATTTAGCTTATAAATGCTAGGGTCATGGACACTCCCGAGCTTCAGAACTTTGCATTTATCTACATTGAACTGTATCTGCCACATTTCTGACCAGGAATTGAGTTTGTCTAAATCCTCCTGAAGTTCCCTGACATCTACGTTAGAATCAATTATCTTACCTATCTTCGTGTCATCGGCGAATTTACTCATATATCACTAGTAATTCCTCATCAAGGTCATTGATATATATTAAAACAACAACGGGCCTAAGACTGATCCTCGTGGAACAATCACTTGTTATAGATCCCCAATTGAATTTAATCCCTACTTAGTGCACACTCTCTGCTTCCTATTGGTGAGCCATGACTTATCCATGACAGCACTTTATCCCCCAATGCCATGAGCTGCCACTTTCTTTTAACAGTCTCCTGGTGCAGTACTCTATCAAAAGCCTTACTATAATCCAAATAAACAATATCGAATTCTTTATCATGATCAACAGACTCAGAAGCTTTACTGAAGAAGGTTAATAAATTAGTTATACAGAACGGCCCTCACATCCTTGCTGAGTATCATTAATCAAATTATGCTTATCCACACTTCTATAATATCAGCTATAATTGACTAGTAAATTTGCCTACATTTGAGGTCAGGCTTACTGGGCGGTAATTTGATGGTAGTGACTTGTCCCCTGCTTTAAAAATAGGAATTACATTAGCCATCTTCCACATAGTTAATGTGACACTACACCCGTTTGAAGAGATATTAAAATATTAGTCAATGATTCACAAAGTTTCATATTGTAATTTTAAGAACTTTTGAAAAGTCTATCAGGACCCGGGATTTATTTTGTTTCAATCGGTCTATCTGCTTGGATAACCATTTCCTGCTAGTGACTGTGATATTACATAATTTAATTTCTTCAGGCCCACTATAAAATTAATTACTGGTCTTCCAGAAAACCAAGAGAAAATAATTATTAAAAAATCGGCGCATTTCATTCTTGTCAGTAACATGCCCAGTTATTTTTAAGGAAACCTATCTTTTTCTATCGTTCTATAAACCTGAAAACCTTTTGGGTTAGTTTTCGAATCCCTAACTTTAATTTCATGGTCCCGTTTAACTTTTCTAGTCCCCTTTTTTAACCTCTCTAATGTGAATATACGGATTCATAAGACATCTCTACCTCTTTTGATGCGCCTATAAATTCCTTTCTTCTGCCCTAAAGATTTTGAGCCTATTATTCATCCATTTCTGTTGGATCTTTATTTCTTATGGAATAAATGTTCTTTGGACAGCACGTGATTTATAGTGTTTAGAAAGTTAGAAAGCTGTCACATTGATAGCTCTCTTGGTTACCCCAGTCCACAGACGATAGATGTTCTCCTAAGCCCATTCAATGCCAAAGGTAATTGATAAGTGGTAGCTTGTGCAGAGTTCCTCTGTAATTTCTAAAATATTAACAAGGGTTTCCTTTGTTTGCCAGAACCAAGTCAATCAGGTTATTTCCCTTGTAGGTTCTGTAACGAATTACTACGCTATCGTGCCTGTGGCCTTAAAATTTCTTCAAAGTAGTCTCTTGTTCCCTGTTCAAGTTTTGGGTACGATATATCAGGCCTAAAATTAATTAAATTTTTCATTCCCTGAAAATTCTACCCAGACTTGTGTCTTATTTCAGACTTTATACTCGTTTTTACGCAACAATGTAAAGCGATTTTGGACATACAGTGCCACCCCACCCCCTTCCCGATACTTCTGTCTATGGCGGGAATTGGTCTAAAATCCGGAATGTGACATTCAGCAGGCATGTCCCCCAATTTTTCGTATTAAACCACGTCTCAGTTATGGCAGATACATCAATGTTACCTGCAATAGCAACTATTCTCAACTCGTCCATCTTATTCTAGCACTACGACTATTAGTATAATAAATTGAAACCCTCCTTTCTTTTTTATCCCTTCAATTTCCATTTATCCACTATACCTATTACTGTCCTTGTCACAAGTGCCACTGCCTTTCTAATATCCACTTCATTCTGCCTATTACTGGTTTCCTAAACTCACAATATTACTGCACTGGGTTTTATTGTTTTCCCCCAAAACGCATACAACGATTTCCTGCCTAAAGCTCTAACAACTCCCTCCACTGCATTGGCCAGGCCCCCACTCCTAGACCTAGATAAGGAACCCCCATCCCTGGCATACATGTCATTTCTGCCAGAGAAGAGATCCCATGCTGTCAATGAATGTTACTGCATTTTCTCAGTTTGTCCAGCCAGCAATTGACACCAATTGCCCTGGACAACCAATCATTTCCAACTCCTCTCCTAGGCAAAATGCCACATATCACAGGGTTCCTCCTTCTTCCTAATTTATGCCCACATCTGCCAACATCGTTGCCTCCAGCACTGAGACAGATAATGGATTGAAACCCATTATCTCTCATGATGTCCAGATGGCTAACAATATCCTCATCCCAGCCCAAAGAAAACACCTTCTGCCTCCTCTTGCTGTCCCTAAGACAAAACGCCCTATCCGCAACTTAATCTGACTATCCCTAACTAAAACAACGTTCTCACCTCGACTGGTGGTATGACGTTCTCGACAGTCTTAGCAGAGGTGGTCTTCGATGGGATGTCCTCACTGGGTCGTTAACAGTGTTCCTTGTTGGAAGATCATGGATGGTCGATTCACATTCGCCTGATAACAAGGAAAAGGAGTTGTTGGTTACAGCAGTCTCCTTTACCTTCATCTTCAGCTTCATCCCTTCAGTTCCAACTACATCTATTCGTTGGTCTGATCATCGGCGACATTGTTCCGGGATAATCCTTCCACATACTCCTTCCAGTCATCGAATTTCTTGCTTCCGTTAATTTGCCCAAGCCCATGTATAGCTGTTCGTAGTCAAGGAAGCCATCATTACAATATCAGGTAGCTAAGAACGGACAGCACACTGCAGGTCTTGACAGAGAGAGGTCCACGTCACAACTGTTATGTTCTTAACTTGGCAATACCAGAGTTACATTTACCACAAATAATTTAAGATATTCATACCACTGTACCCTCCACCCTTTATTACTATCAGTAGTATGTATACTTGTGCAGTATACATAATAGTACACAGCTAATGTATACCCACAGTCGTTATACATGGGTCACGTATCTCAGGATATCGTGAGAGGGTGAGTTTAACCGCCGCATTTGTGATCCTCAGGTGAAGCACAACGGCAGGACGAATGACACGTACTGATACTACAGACGACAGTCTCGGGCAATATACCGAAATCAGGGCAAATAGTCGCGTCATTACAACCTAATATCAGTCATCAAGGACCGCCACTACTGTATCCACCATCCTCTTACTGACATATCCTGTACACACCATACTTGACACTGTACCTTGACTAACTCAGCTCACACACTTTGGTCCGGGGGTCGATTCCCGGTACAATGGAAAATATTAGGACGTGTTTCCATAAGACACCTACTGTCCATGTCTACTTATCTTATTGTGATAATTCATTGTACTCTCCTTTGCTGAGTATAACAGTACGGTCCGTTAATTTACATTATAATCAAAAGAAAGGGCTAAACTCTACAATTATGAATCCCAATTATGAACTACAATTATGAATCCCAATTATGAACTACAATTATGAATCCCAATTATGAACTACAATTATGAATCCCAATCAATGTGACTAAAGTTAAGAGAGAGGGATGAGTATTAGGCATGGAGTGTAGTGGGGCAGTGTATAGTGCAGGGGGTAGAGGGTAGCAAGAGATTGAGGTAGAAAGGGCAGTGAGGAGTGCTAGAGGCATCATCATCAGAGTTTGTGCAGTAAGTCAGTTGCTGTCAAAAAGTCACGAGAGAGTCAGATTAAAGGAGGGTCCATCAGCAAGAAGGGAAGGTAAAAGAAAGGGAAGTAGATCGGTGACGACGTTGGAGGTAAATTCTGCGTGCTCGTTGATAGTGGGGGCAATCCAACAGAATGTGGCTAAGATACTGGGATCTGACAATTCTCACAGAGAGGAACAGGGAGCCTCTCTATGAGATACCCGTGAGTAAGACTACAGTGTGGCCAATGCGAAGATGTGGAGAGTGTATCTCCCAACCTCGACATCGAAGACAAGAAGACGGCCAGAAACCTATACTCGGTTTAATAGGACTGTAGTTTGTTATGGAGCAGATCAGACAAACGTTGCTGTCAACGGGTGCGAAGGTGGGTAGCAATTACAGCAAAATAGTTCAGAAAGGAACACTCTAAGTATAAAATTGGGAGGTCATATACCGCCACAGCGCAGCAGCAGTCTGCCTGTTCATTGCCCTGTACGTCAACATGACCAGGACCCACAAAAAACTTTGTGCTTGCAAGAGATACGCCATAACCAAAGTTGATACGAAGAACTAGGGGACAGGTTTATCACCCTTTTCGTATAGCCCGTAAAGCACTAAGGGATCTGAAACGACCACAAATGGTGACAGGCATAGATGCAACATGATAAGTGCTACAAGAATGGCATATTCAGCCGTAAATATGCTAGCCGAGGATAATAAATGCCCTCACACGATGCTGTCTGGAAACACTGTTGCGAACTGACGTCAGAAGACTTAGAAACATCGGTGTACACTGCGATGAGATCGGAAGTGGTTAAGAAAGAGAGAGCGAGAAGCTACTGTAGGCAGTTGGGCTTTCGTGCATGGCAGGGAAAGAACAGACACGAACCGTCGGAACTTCCCAAGGGGGTAGGGAAAAGTGAGATGCTACATGAATATAGAAAGGTAACTGAAGAGGAAGACAAGAGTGAATGTAGGCGAAGAGAAAGAGACGGAGTAAACAGAGGTGACGAACAAATAAAGAACTCTACTAACATCAGTGACTATCCTATACATGGAAGGATTGCGGAGGTCATGAGAGCGAACATAATAGCGAAGGCAATCACGGCGATTAGTCAAGGATGGAATATCGTCTCAGCATAGAGACTCTCAACCGGTGAAGAGCGAAAAGCACAGAGGCATAAACGTAATCCCTGGTGATGTATGGATTAAGGCTAGAGAAAATAGCAGGAGGCCGCCGAATAGATCTGGCTCATAATCGAGTTTCGATAAATTAGGGCTGAATGAAGGCGAAGGAGAGTTCTATGATCAGCTCCCCATGTAAGATGTGCGAGGGTTTGAAGGGAGGTTCAGCTGGCTATGACAAGTCGCCTTCAGAGAGGTAATTATGAGGTTTCCAGGACAATCGACGGTCAAACAGGAGGCCGAGAAACCTGACTATCACGTTCTGGGAACAAGAGCCATATAGGTACAATGGATGATCAGAGACCACTGGAATGTCTAGTGAAAGCACTTCCATGAGTCTACCACTAGAAAATTTAAACCCGTGAGTGGTGGGCTCAATGGGAAACACGGTTGACCGCATGCTGGAGAAACTCCAATGAGGTGACAGTCAGCGCCCGCACAAGCTATCAACAGAGCGATGACCAAATATTGATGGAAGAATAGATGCTAGATCATTTATAGCAAGGGGAGAAAAGTGTTGTGCTCAGAACACATCCCTGGGGACACCTTTCAGCTTGGACAAAGTCCGGGGAAAGCATATTATTAACCCGACACGGAAATGTCTTTCAGTTAAGAAGTTCTTAAGGAAAATGGTAGATTGCCCTGGAGGCCTAAGGAGTGGGCCTGGGCCAAGATATACCTCCAAGTTGTGTCATAAGCCTTCTCAAGGTCAAAGATAGCGATAACCGAGTGGTTATTGGTAAAGGCATTACGAACATACGTATCCAAGCGCAGTATAACAATGGTAAAACAGCCCTTACGAAAGCCATATTGACTAGTAGAGACACTATTGTGCGTCTCTAAATACCACATCAAACGTCTATTTACCAGACGTTCCATCACCTTGCAAACTGCACTGGTAAGAGTAATTGACGGTAGTGGAGATCATGTCCCGTAGTACCCGGTTTGCGGAAAGGTAGAACATGGATTTCCACAGCTGGGGAAGAACTCTTGTGACCAAATAAGGTACAGTATATAAGCAACTTCTATTTGCCCTATGCTGTGCCTCTGTTTCCAAGATTGATGGACTGAACACATCGACTCCAGGCCGAGGGACTGGATTACCTCAAACTCATCCTCTCCTTTCAAATTTCTACTTTGTATTGACTGATGAAGCCACTGTGTGGCGAAACGCTTCTTCTCAATAAAGATACCCAAGTGTTGCATATGTGTCTTAATTTAACAACGCTTGTGAGGGTTTCTATATCGACACCAGCAACCCGAAGAATAGGAGCCGGGTCGGGGAGTATTTGCCACTCCGTTTCCGCATTCTTTTTCCAGACTGCACTCATAGAGGAAGCCGAAGTGAAGGTAGAAATATAATCCCGTCAGTAAGTGCGTTTAGCGTCATGGATGACACGGCAGGCGACCGCTCTCTTTTTTGCTTAAAATCAAGAAGTCTCTCTCTAGTTCTGCTATACCGGTACCCGCCCACGTAGTGCGTTTTAAACGTACTGCTCGAGCACTGTAATCTTTTGACTACCGCCCACAGGATGGGTATGGGGTGCATAATAAAGATTTCAAACTAAAAACTGCCCGAGCACAAGCAGGAGACCAAGGCACACATTTCTGAGAATGCTTGCCCGAGGTTTGGGGTATAGGAATGTGAAGCTGCGGTTAAGACTGAGGTCGAGGTGTAAAATCTCAATGGAGGACGAGGAAGGAGCCTCAGTAAAAGCAGTTAGACGTGTAAAGGTCCCAATTTGCCCGGTCAAATTGATGCCAGCGCGGGTTACGAGGAGGTGGGAGAATACGAAGGAGAAGTAAGGATGATTGGAAAATGATCGCTGTCATGCAAGTCCGGGAGGACAGACCAGGTGTGAAGTCAAGGACAGTTGAGGAAGAGCAGAGACCTGGGAGAGATGGATGCAAGAGAGAGAATGAGTACGAGGATCAAAATGGGTGGGAGTACCCATATTTAAAACATGGAGGGAAGAGAAGAGAGAAAACGCTTTTAACTGGAATGCGGCGGGAGTCACAGTGAGACCCTCCCCCAGAGAAGTGGTGGCAGTAAGGAAGAAACCAGAAAGGCAACATCTGGGATAGATAATGCCCGAGAAGAAGAGAGATACAAAGAACAGATTGTATACTCACTTATTCAATGGATGCGGGCTGCAGTGTAATGCAGCTAAGTATGAACAAAGAGCTGACGGTATGGAATATTTCCACAAAGTGTATAAGAAGTGCACTTCATTAAAGGTTCCATCGGGAAAAGGATCCATGAATATAATAAATACAGCGAAGTGTAATTTGGGTTCTTGAAAAACACCAACAGGGTGTAAATCCGGGAGATAACATCTGACGCTCACCCTGGTCACCTCTTGAGGCCGCTGATTACAATTTGAATACAAGTCTAGAATTGTACAAGTTAGATTCGTTTATAGTACATAAAACTTGTGAGGCTTATAAACTGATAAATTCCTCACGTCACCAAATTTCCACTTGACATGTGACCTGACTAAAACTTCAGAACAATGGAAATGTATCCTGGAGTTTACCTGAGAGAGTTCCAGGGGTCAACGCCTCGCGGCCCTCCCACACTGTTAAGTCACGTGGAGGTCACATATGGATTTTACAAGTTTTGTGTTTTAATATTTTCGCCGTTCCTTGATAATGTGAGAAATCATGAAAGTGCTTGGATTATATTTCTTTTTTCACTGTGGCGTGTATGTGTGCGTGTGTACTCGCCTAATTACTTACCTAATTGTGGTTGCAGGGTCGAGTCATAGCTCCTGGCCCCACTCTTTTTACTGGATCTCAACTAGGTCCTCTCCTGAGCTTTATCAAATCTCGTCTTAAAACTATGTATGGTTCCTGCCTCCATCACGTCACTATCCAGTATCATTCCACTTCCTGACAACTCTGACTAAAGTACTTCCTAACATCCCTCTGACTCATCTGAGTCTTCAACTTCCAATTGTCATCCCTTGTTTCTGTGTCCCATCTCTGAACATCCTTACAATCTTTGTGCACCTTGTCAATTCCTGCAGTATTTTGTATGTCGTTATCATGTCTCCCTAACCCCTCCTGTCCTCCAGTGTCGTCAGGCCCATTTCCTTTAACCTCTCCTTGTAGGACATTTCCCCTGAGCTCCAGGACTAGTCTTGTTGCAAACCTTGCACTTTCTCTAATTTCTTTGACGTTTCATCAAGTGTGGGTTCCAAACTGGTGCTGCATACTCCAATATGGACCTGACGTACACGGTGCACAGAGTCTTGAACGATTTCTTACTGAGGTATTGGAATGCTATTATTAGGTTTGCCAGGCGCCCATCTGCTGCAGCAGTTATCTGGTGGTTGATGTGCTTCAGAGAGGTGCTCAATATATTCACCCCAGGATCCTTTTCTTGAGTGAGGTTTGCAGTCTTTGGCCCTTAGCCTGTACTCTGTCTGTGGTCTTCTTGTCTCTTCCCCTGATCTTCATGACTTTGTATTTGGTGGGGTTAAATCCCAAGAGCCACAGTTGCTGGATCAGGTTTCCAGTCTGTCCAGGTCCCTATGTAGTCCGGTGTCTGATCCTCGTCCGATTGAATTCTTCTCATCAACTTCACATCATCTGCAAACAGGGACCGGTCTATTCCTTCCGTCATGTCATGTTCACAAATACCAGAAACAGCACCGGTCCTAGGACACCCCTGTGGCACCCTCAATCGTCACTGGCGCGTACCTGACACCTCACCACGTACCATGACTCAAGGCTGCCGTCTTCCTGACAGATATTCCCTGATCCATTGTAGTGCCTTCCCTGTTATCACTGCCTGGTCCTCCAGCTTCTGCACTAATCTCTTGTGTGGAACTGTGTCAAACGCCTTTTTACAATACAAGAATATGCAATCTACCCATCCCTCTCTCTCTTGCCTTATTGCTGTCACCCTGTCGTAGAACTCCAGTAGGTTTGTAACACAGGATTTCCCGTCCCTGAAACCGTGTTGGCCGTCGTTGATAAGCTCATTTCTTTCTAGGTGCTCCACCACACTTCTCCTGATAATCTTCTCCATGACCTTGCATACTATACATGTCAGTGACACTGGTCTGTAGTTTAGTGCTACGTTCCTGTCTCCTTTTTTAAAAATTGGAACTACATTTGCTGTCTTCCATACCTCAGGTAGTTGCCCTGTTTCGATGGATGTGTTGAATATTGTTGTTAGTGGTACACATAACTCCTCTGCTCCCTCTCTCAGGACCCATGGAGAGATGTTATCCGGCCCCATCGCCTTTGACGTATCTAGCTCGCTTAGTAGCCTCTTCACTTCCTCCTCAGTTGTGTGTATTGTGTCCAGCACCTGATGGTGTACCCTACCTCTCCTCCTTTCTGGAGGCCCTTCTGTCTCCTCTGTGAACACCTCTTTGAATCTCATGTTGAGCTCCTCACACACTTCACGGTCATTTCTTGTGACCTCCCCTCCTTCCTTCCTTAGCCTGATCACCTGGTCCTTGACTGTTGTTCTCCTCCTGATGTGGCTGTACAACAGCTTTGGGTCAGATTTGGCTTTCGCTGCTATGTCATTCTCGTGTTGTCTTTGGGCCTCCCTTCTTACCTGTGCATATTCATTTCTGGCTCTACGACTGCTCTCCTTAGTCTCCTGGGTCCTTTGCCTTCTGTACCTCTTCCATTCCCTTGTACACTTGGTTTTGGCTTCCCTGCACCTTTGGGTGAACCATGGGCTCATCCTGGCTTTTTCGCTTCTCCTGTTACCCTTGGGTATAAACCTCTCCTCAGCTTCCCTGCAAATTGTTGTCATATATTCCATCATCACGTCTACTGACTTCCCTGCCATCTCTCTGTCCCACTGAACTCCATGCAGGAAGTTCTTCATGCCCACATAGTCACCTTTCTTGTAGTTTGGCTTCATTCGTGCAGCCCTTCCTGCTTCCCCCTCCACTTGTAACTCTACTATGTATTTGAAACTTAGAACCATATGATCACTGGCCCCAAGGGTGCTTTCATGTGTGATGTCCTCAATATCTGCGCTACTCAGGGTGAATACTAGGTCTAGTCTCGCTGGTTCGTCCTCACCTCTCTCTCTGGTAGTGTCCCTTACGTGTTGGTACATGAGATTTTCCAGTACCACCTCCATCATCTTAGCTCTCCACGTTTCTTGGCCCCCATGTGGCTCTAAGTACTCCCAATCAATTTTCCTATGGTTGAAGTCACCCATGATCAGTAGCTTCGCCCTGCTCGCACGAGCCCTTCTGGCCACTACTGCCAGTGTGTCAATCATCTCTCTGTTACTCTCATCGTACTCTTGCCTTATGTATGTGTGTATGTGTGTATGTGTGTGTGTGTGTGTGTGTGTGTGCATGTGTGTGTGTGTGTTTGTGTGTGTGTATGTGTGTATGTGTGTGTGTGTGTGTGTGTGTGTGTGTGTGCATGTGTGTGTGTGTGTGTTTGTGTGTGTGTATGTGTGTGCATGTGGGTGTGTGCGTGTGTGTGTGTGCATGTGGGTGTGTGCGTGTGTGTGTGTGTGCATGTGGGTGTGTGTGTGTACTCACCTAATTGTGGTTGCAGGGGTCGAGACTCAGCTCCTGGCCCCGCCTCTTCTCTGTCCGTTACTGGGTCTCTGCTCTCCCTGCTCCATGAGCTTTATCATACCTCGTCATAAAACTGTGTATGGTTCCTGCCTCCACTATATCTTTCTCTAGAATATTCCACTTCCTGACTACTCTGTGGCTGAAGAAATGCTTCCTAACATCCCTTTGACTCATCTGAGTCTTCAGCTTCCAGTTGTGTCCCCTTGTTTTTGTGTTCCCTCTCTGGAACATCCTGTCACTATCTACCTTGTCGATTCCCCGCAGTATTTTGTATGTCGTTATCATGTCTCCTCTGACCCTTCTTTCCTCCAGTGTTGTTAGTCTTATTTCCCTCAGCCTTTCTTCATAGGACAGACCCCTGAGTTGTGGAACTAACCTTGTCGCAAACCTTTGCACTTTCTCTAGTTTCTTTACGTGCTTGACCAGGTGTGGGTTCCAGACTGGTGCTGCATATTCTAGTATGGGCCTGACGTACACGGTGTACAGTGTCTTGAACGATTCCTTGTTAAGGTAACGGAACGCTAATCTTAGGTTTGCCAGTCGCCCATATGCTGCCGCAGTTATCTGGTTGATGTGTGCCTCCGGAGACGTGCTTGGCGTTATACTCACCCCAAGGTCTTTCTTCTTTGCCGAGGTTTGTAGCATTTGTCCGCCTAGCCTGTACTCTGTCAGCGGTCTTCTTTGCCCTTCTCCGATCTTCATGACTTTGCATTTGGTGGGATTGAATTCGTGTGTGTGTGTGTGTGTGTGCGTGTGTGTGTGTGTGTGTGTGTGTGTGTGTGTGTGTGTGTGTGTGTGTGTGTGTGTGTGTGTGTGTGTGGTGTGTGTGTGTGTGTGTGTGTGTGTGTGTGTGTGTGTGTGTGTGTGTGTGTGTGTGTGGTGTGTGTGTGTGTGTGTGTGTGTGTGTGCGTGTGTGTGTGTGCGTGTGTGTGTGTGTGTGCGTGTGTGTGTGTGCGTGTGTGTGTGTGTGTGTTTGTGTGTGTGCGTGTGGGTGTGCACGCGCGTTGCTGAACAAAATATGCCCAACAACAACGTACAAAAAGAACGCTAAAGAATTCGCAAGAAAAAACAAACATTTCGCAACGAATCCGAACACCACAATAGCACAGCCCAGCTCCTGATCAGCCAGGCTGTGGTGCATACACTGAACTGTGGACTGCTAACACCAACAGCCTGCTTGTCCAGGCCATTCCAGCCACCAAAGCCAAATACAACGTTTCACTATGGCATGACGTTTCGCTCTATGAAGAGCTTTAAGAAGTCGTCAAGACGTTATAGCCAATACACACACATACAGGGAGTACACACTCTGTGGTATACACCTGTGAGTACGACTGAAACATAGCTTGATAAAGCTCTACACTGAGTGAAATATAGCTTGAAAAAGCTCTACACTGAGTGAAATATAGCTTGATAAAGCTCTACACTGAGTGAAACATAGCTTGATAAATCACTACACTGAGTGAAACATAGCTTGGTAAAGCTCTACACTGAGTGAAACATAGCTTGATAAAGCTCTACACTGAGTGAAACATAGCTTGATAAAGCTCTACACTGAGTGAAACATAGCTTGATAAAGCTCTACACTGAGTGAAACATAGCTTGATAAAGCTCTACACTGAGTGAAACATAGCTTGATAAAGCTCTACACTGAGTGAAACATCACTTGATAAAGCTCTACACTGAGTGAAACATCACTTGATAAAGCTCTACACTGAGTGAACATAACTATAGCTCACCTGAGTGAAAATAGCTGATAAAGCTCTACCTGAGTGAAACATAGCTTGATAAAGCTCTACACTGAGTGAAACATAGCTTGATAAAGCTCATACACTGAGTGAAACATAGCTTGATAAAGCTCTACACTGAGTGAAACATAGCTTGATAAAGTCTACACTGAGTGAAACATAGTAAAGTCTACACTGAGAAACATAGCGATAAAGCTCTACACTGAGTGAAACATAGCTTGATAAAGCTCTACACTGAGTGAAACATAGCTTGATAAAGCTCTACACTGAGTGAAACATAGCTTGATAAAGCTCTACACTGAGTGAAACATAGCTTGATAAAGCCTACACTGAGTGAAACATAGCTTGATAAAGCTCTACACTGAGTGAAACATACTTGATAAAGCTCTACACTGAGTGAAACATACTTGATAAAGCTCTACACTGAGTGAAACATAGCTTGATAAAGCTCTACACTGAGTGAAACATACTTGATAAAGCTCTACACTGAGTGAAACATAGCTTGATAAAGCTCTACACTGAGTGAAACATCACTTGATAAAGCTCTACACTGAGTGAAACATACTTGATAAAGCTCTACACTGAGTGAAACATACTTGATAAAGCTCTACACTGAGTGAAACATACTTGATAAAGCTCTACACTGAGTGAAACATCACTTGATAAAGCTCTACACTGAGGAAACATCACTTGATAAAGCTCTACACTGAGTGAAACATAGCTTGATAAAGCTCTACACTGAGTGAAACATCACTTGATAAAGCTCTACACTGAGTGAAACATAGCTTGATAAAGCTCTACACTGAGTGAAACATAGCTTGATAAAGCTCTACACTGAGTGAAACATACTTGATAAAGCTCTACACTGAGTGAAACATACTTGATAAAGCTCTACATGAGTGAAACATCACTTGATAAAGCTCTACACTGAGTGAAACATAGCTTGATAAAGCTCTACACTGAGTGAAACATACTTATAAAGCTCTACACTGAGTGAAACATAGCTTGATAAAGCTCTACACTGAGTGAAACATAGCTTGATAAAGCTCTACACTGAGTGAAACATAGCTTGATAAAGCTCTACATAAGTGAACATAGCTTCATAAGCTCACTGAGTGAAACATAGCTTGATAAAGCTCTACACTGAGTGAAACATAGCTTGATAAAGCTCTACACTGAGTGAAACATAGCTTGATAAAGCTCTACACTGAGTGAAACATAGCTTGATAAACTCTACACTGAGTGAAACATAGCTTGATAAAGCTCTACACTGAGTGAAACATAGCTTGATAAAGTCTACACTGAGTGAAACATAGCTAGATAAAGCTCTACACTGAGTGAAACATAGCTTGATAAAGCTCTACACTGAGTGAAACATAGCTTGATAAAGCTCTACACTGAGTGAAACATAGCTTGATAAAGCTCTACACTGAGTGAAACATAGCTATAAAGCTCTACACTGAGTGAAACATAGCTTGATAAAGCTCTACACTGAGTGAAACATAGCTTGATAAAGCTCTACACTGAGTGAAAATAGCTTGATAAAGCTCTACACTGAGTGAAACATAGCTTGATAAAGCTCTACACTGAGTGAAACGATAGCTTGATAAAGCTCTACACTGAGTGAAACATCACTTGATAAAGCTCTACACTGAGTGAAACATAGCTTGATAAAGCTCTACACTGAGTGAAACATACTTGATAAAGCTCTACACTGGTGAAACATAGCTTGATAAAGCTCTACACTGAGTGAAACTTCACTTGATAAAGCTCTACACTGAGTGAAACATAGCTTGATAAAGCTCTACACTGAGTGAAACATAGCTTGATAAAGCTCTACACTGAGTGAAACATAGCTTGATAAAGCTCTACACTGAGTGAAACATAGCCTAATAAAGCTCTACACTGAGTGAAACATAGCTTGATAAAGCTCTACACTGAGTGAAACATAGCTTGATAAAGCTCTACACTGAGTGAAAGATAGCTTATA
Organism: Cherax destructor; assembly: GCA_009830355.1. Classification (NCBI taxonomy): domain Eukaryota; kingdom Metazoa; phylum Arthropoda; class Malacostraca; order Decapoda; family Parastacidae; genus Cherax; species Cherax destructor. Next base: position 2,983 of record WNWK01028077.1, on the reverse strand, counting down.
AAGCTCTACATTGAGTGAAACATAGCTTGATAAAGCTCTACACTGAGTGAAACGTATCTTGATAAAGCTCTACACTGAGTGAAACATCACTTGATAAAGCTCTACACTGAGTAAACATCACTTGATAAAGCTCCACACTGAGTGAAACATCACTTGATAAAGCTCTACACTGGGTGAAACATAGCTTGATAAAGCTCTACACTGAGTGAAACTTCACTTGATAAAGCTCTACACTGAGTGAAACATAGCTTGATAAAGCTCTACACTGAGTGAAACATAGCTTGATAAAGCTCTACACTGAGTGAAACATATCTTGATAAAGCTCTACACTGAGTGAAACATAGCTTGATAAAGCTCTACACTGAGTGAAACATCACTTGATAAAGCTCTACACTGAGTGAAACATAGCTTGATAAAGCTCTACACTGAGTGAAACATCTTGATAAAGCTCTACACTGAGTGAAACATAGCTTGATAAAGCTCTACACTGAGTGAAACATACCTTTATAAAGCTCTACACTGAGTGAAACATAGCTTGATAAAGCTTTACACTGAGTGAAACATAGCTTGGTAAAGCTCTACACTGAGTGAAACATAGCTTGATAAAGCTCTACATAAAGTGAGACATAGCTTGATAAAGCTCTACACTGAGTGAAACATCACTTGATAAAGCTCTACACTGAGTGAAACATCACTTGATAAAGCTCTACACTGAGTGAAACATCACTTTATAAAGCTCTACACTGAGTGAAACATCACTTGATAAAGCTCTACACTGAGTGAAACATCAATTGATAAAGCCCTACACTGAGTGAAACATCACTTGATAAAGCTCTACACTGAGTGAAACATCAATTGATAAAGCTCTACACTGAGTGAAACGTATCTTGATAAAGCTCTACACTGAGTGAAACATATCTTGATAAAGCTCTACACTGAGTGAAACATAGCTTGATAAAGCTCTACACTGAGTGAAACATCACTTGATAAAGCTCTACACTGAGTGAAACATAGATTGATAAAGCTCTACACTGAGGGAAACATCACTTCATAAAGCTCTACACTGAGTGAAACATCACTTGATAAAGCTCTACACTGAGTGAAACATAGCTTGATAAAGCTCTACACTGAGTGAAACATCACTTGATAAAGCTCTACACTGAGTGAAACATCACTTGATAAAGATCTACACTGAGTGAAACATCACTTGATAAAGTTTTACACTGAGTGAAACATCACTTGATAAAGCTCTACTCTGAGTGAAACATTGCTTGATAAAGCTCTACACTGAGTGAAACATAGCTTGATAAAGCTCTACACTGAGTGAAACATCACTTGATAAAGCTCTACACTGAGTGAAACATCACTTGATAAAGCTCTACACTGAGTGAAACATCACTTGATAAAGCTCTACACTGAGTGAAACATCTTGATAAAGCTCTACACTGAGTGAAACATCACTTGATAAAGCTCTACACTGAGTGAAACTTCACTTGATAAAGCTCTACACTGAGTGAAACATCACTTGATAAAGCTCTACACTGAGTGAAACATTGCTTGATAAAGCTCTACACTGAGTGAAACATCATTTGATAAAGCTCTACACTGAGTGAAAAATTGCTTGATAAAGCTCTACACTGAGTGAAACATAGCTTGATAAAGCTCTACACTGAGTGAAACATCACTTGATAAAGCTCTACACTGAGTGAAACATCACTTGATAAAGCTCTACACTGAGTGAAACATAGCTTGATAAGCCACATGAGAAACTCTAAGCTCACACTGAGTGAAACATACTTGATAAAGCTCTACACTGAGTGAAACATTGCTTGATAAAGCTCTACACTGAGTGAAACATTGCTTGATAAAGCTCTACACTGAGTGAAACATTGCTTGATAAAGCTCTACACTGAGTGAAACATTGCTTGATAAAGCTCTACACTGAGTGAAACATAGCTTGATAAAGCTCTACACTGAGTGAAACATCACTTAAAAAAGCTCTACACTGAGTGAAACATCACTTGATAAAGCCTTGCAATGAGTGAAACATAGCTTGATAAAGCTCTACACTGAGTGAAACATCACTTGATAAAGCTCTACACTGAGTGAAACTTCACTTGATAAAGCTCTACAATGAGTGAAACATCACTTGATAAAGCTCTACACTGTGTGACACATAACTTGATAAAGCTCTACACTGAGTGAAACATCACTTGATAAAGCTCTACACTGAGTGAAACTTCACTTGATAAAGCTCTACAATGAGTGAAACATCACTTGATAAAGCTCTACACTGAGTGAAACATCACTTGATAAAGCTCTACACTGAGTGAAATATTGCTTGATAAAGCTCTACACTGAGTGAAACATCACTTGATAAAGCTCTACACTGAGTGAAACATCACTTGATAAAGCTCTACACTGAGTGAAACATTGTTTGATAAAGCTCTACACTGAGTGAAACATCACTTGATAAAGCTCTACACTGAGTGAAACATTGCTTGATAAAGCTCTACACTGAGTGAAACATAGCTTGATAAAGCTCTACACTGAGTGAAACATCACTTGATAAAGCTCTACACTGAGTGAAACATCATTTGATAAAGCTCTACACTGAGTGAAACATAGCTTGATAAAGCTCTACACTGAGTGAAACATAGCTTGATAAAGCTCTACACTGAGTGAAACATAGCTTGATAAAGCTCTACACTGAGTGAAACATAGCTTGATAAAGCTCTACACTGAGTGAAACATGCCCTTTCCTTCCACTCTCTCTCTCTCTGTCAGACAGAAATATTGCCAGTAAGTTTTAGCTCAAAATTGGTTGCTGTCCGTTGTGGTCAGGTGAGGTCTGGTGGGTTGCTTTCAGTTGTGGTCAGGTCAGGTCTGGTGGGTTGTTGTCAGTTGTGGTCAGGTCAGGTCTGGTGGGTTGCTGTCAGTTGTGGTGAGGTCAGGTCTGGTGGGTTGCTGTCAGTTGTGGTCA
>WNWK01028076.1:0-25717 GCA_009830355.1 Cherax destructor | reverse complement strand
TTTTTTTTTTTTGTTTTGTTTTTTCAAAAGTCGCCGTCTCCCACCGAGGCAGGGTGACCCAAAAAGAAAGAAAATCCCCAAAAAGAAAAACTTTCATCATCATTCAACACTTTCACCACACTCATACATAATCACTGTTCTTGCAGAGGAGCTCAGATACTACAGCTGAGAAAGTCCCTCCCAGCTGTCACTATCTCAGACCCCTCCTTTAAAGTGCAATTGTACTTCCCATTTCCAGGACTCAAGTCCAACTAAATCAATTAACTGGTTTCCTGAATCCCTTCACACAATGTTACCCTGCTCACACTCCAACAGATCGTCATGTCCCAAAACCATTCTCCTCCATTCACTCCTAACTAACACGTCCACACATGCTTGCTGGAAGTCCAAGCCCTCGCCCACAAAACCTCCTTTACCCTTCCCTCCAACCTTTTCTAGGACGATCCCTACCCCGCCTTCCTTCCCTACAGATTTATACGCTTCCAAGTCATTCTACTTGATCCATTCTCTTAAATGACCAAACCACCCAACAACCCCTCTTCAGCCCTCTGACAAATACTTTTAGTAACTCCACACCTTCTCCTAATTTCCACATTCCGAATTTTCTGCATAATATTTACACACACATTGCTCCTTAGACAGGACATCTCCACTGCCTCCAGCCTCCTCCTCGCTGCAGCATTTGCAACCCATGCTTCACACCCATATAAGAGTGTTGGTACCACTCATACTTTCGACATTCCCTTTCTTGCTCCATGGATAACGTTTTTTGTCTCCACAGATACCTCAATGCACCACTCACCTTTTTTCCTTTCATCAATTCTATGGTTAACCTCATCCTTCATAAACCCATCTGCTGACACATCAACTCCCAAATATCTGAAAACATTTACTTCTTCCATAATCCCTCTCTCCAATGTGATATCCAATTTTTCTTTATTTAAATCGCTTTGATACCCTCATCACCTTACTCTTATCTATGTTCACTTTTTAACTTTCTACCTTTACACACTTCCCAAACTCGTCCACTAACCTTTGCAACTTTTCTTTAGAATCCCATAAGACAGTATCATCAGCAAAAAGTAACTGTGTCAACTCCCATTTTGCATTTAATTCTCCATAATTTAATCCCACCCCTCTCCCCAACACCCTAGCATTTACTTCTTTACAACCCATCTATAAATATATTAAACAACCATGGTGACATTACACAACCCTGTCTAAGACCTACTTTTACCGGAAGTAATCCCTCTCTCCTACACACCCTAACCTGAGCCTCACTATCCTCATAAAAACTCTTTACAGCCTTCAGTAACTTACTACCTATTCCATACACTTGCAACATTTGCCACATTGCTCCCTATCCACTTCTATCATATTTTTATTAATTTTTTATTAACACACGGCCGATTCCCACCAAGGCAGGTGGCCCGAAAAGAAAAACTTTCATCATCATTCACTCCATCACTGTCCTTGCCAGAAGGGTGCTTTTACACCACAGTTATAAAACTGCAAACATTAACACCCCTCCTTCAGAGTGCCGGCATTGTACTTCCCATCTCCAGAACTCAAGTCCGGCCTGCCGTTTCCTGAATCCCTTCATAAATGTTACTTGCTCACACTCCAACAGCGCCAAGTATTAAAACCATATGCTCATTCACTCTATCAAATACGTCACACATGCTTGCTGGAAGTCCAAGCCCTCGCACACAAAACTTCCTTTACCCCTCCCTCCAACCTTTCCTAGGCCGACCCCTACCCCGCCTTCCCTCCACTACAGATTTATACACTCCTCAAGTCACTCTGTCTCGTTCCATTCTCTCTACATGTCCAAACCACCTCAACAACCCTCCTCAGCTCTCTGACAATCGTTTTGGTAATCCCGCACCTCCTCCTAATTTCCAAACTCCGATCTGCATTATATTCACACCACACATTGACCTCAGACATGACATCTCCACTGCTCTCCAGCCTTCTCCTCGTTGCAACATTCATCACCCATGCTTCACACCCATATAAGAGCGTTGGTATAACTATACTCTCATACATTCCCTTTACTTCCATAGACCAGGTTCTTTGTCTCCACAGACTCCGAAGTGCTCCACCTCACCCTTTTCCTCATCAATTCTATGATTCACCTCATCCTTCATAGACCCATCCGCCGACATGTCCACTCCCAAATATCTGAATACATTCACCTCCTCCATACTCTTCCTCCAATTGATATCCAATCTTTCGGCACCATTCTTTTTGTTATCCTCATCACCTTACTCTTTCCTATATTCACTTTCAATTTTCTTCTTTTACACACCCTACCAAATTCATCCACCAACCTCTGCAGCTTCTCTTCAGAATCTCCCAGACAGTGTCATCAGCAAAAAGCAACTGTGACAACTCCCACTTTGTATTTGTTCTTTATCTTTTAGCCCAACACCTCTTGCCAAGACCCCGCATTCACTTCTCTTACAACCCCATCTATAAATATATTGAACAACCACGGTGACATCACACATCCTTGTCTAAGTCCCACTTTTACTGGGAAATAGTCCCCTTCCCTCCTACACACTCTAACCTGAGCCTCACTATCTCATAAAAACTCTTCACTGCTTTCAGTAACCTTCTCCTATTCCATACACCTGCAACATCTGCCACATTGCTCCCTATCTACCCTATCATACGCCTTTTCCAAATCCATAAATGCCTACAAAACATCTTTACCCTTATCCAAATACTGTTCACCTATATGTTTCACTGTAAACACTTGGTCTACACACCCCTACCTTCCTAAAGCCCCCTTGTTCATCTGCTATCCTGCTTTCTGTTTTACTCTTAATTCTTTCAATAATAACTCTACCATACACTTTACCAGGTACACTCAACAGACTTATTCCCCATAATTTTTGCACTCTCTTTTGTCCCCTTTGCCTTTATACAAAGGAACAATACACGCCTCTGCCAATCCCTAGGTACCTTACCCTCTTCCATACATTTATTAAATAATAGCACAACCACTCCAAAATTATATCCCCACCTGCTTTTAACATTTCTATCTTTATCCCATCAATCCCAGCTGCCTTACCCTTTCATTCTACCCACTGCCTCACGAACTTCCCTACACCCACAACTGGCTCTTCCACACTCCTACAAGATGTTATTCCTCCTTGCCCTACACATAAATCACAGCTTCCCTGTCTTCATCAACATTTAACAAATCCTCAAAATATTCTCTCCATCTTCCCGATACCTCTAACTCTCCATTTAATAACTCTCCTCTCCTATTTTTAACTGTCAAATCCATTTGTTCTCTAGGCTTCCTCAACTTATTAATCTCATTCCAAAACTTTTTCTTATTTTCAACAAAATTTGCTGATAACATCTCACCCACTCTCTCATCTGCTCTCTTTTTACATTGCTTCACCACTCTTTAACCTCTTTTCTCTCCATATACTCTTCCTCCTTGCATCACTTCTACTTTGTAAAACCTCTCATATGCTAATCTTTTTCCCTTACTACTCTCTTTACATCATCATTCCACCAATCGCTCCTCTTCCCTCCTGCACCCACTCGCCTGTAACCACAAACTTGCTGAACACTCTAACACTACATTTTTAAATCTACCCCATACATTTTCGACCCCATTGCCTACACTCTCACTAGCCCATCTATCCTCCAATAGTTGTTTATATCTTACCCTAACTGCCTCCTCTTTAGTTTATAAACCTTCACCTCTCTTTTACTTACTGATTCTATTTTCCTTGTATCCCATCTACCTTTTACTCCCACTGTAGCTATAACTAAAAGTGATCTGATATATCTGTAGCCCTCTATAAACATGCACATCCTGAAGTCTACTCAACAGTCTTTTATCTACCAATACATAGTCCAACAAACTACTGTCATTACGCCCTACATCATATCTTGTATACTTATTTATCCTCTTTTTCTTAAAATATGTATTACCTATAACTAAACCCCTTTCTATACAAAGTTCAATCAAAGGGCTCCCATTATCATTTACACCTGGCACCCCAAACTTACCTACTACACCCTTCTGCATGTTCTCCCACTTTAGCATTTAGGTCCCCTACCACAATTACTCTCTATTTGGTTCAAAAGTTCCTATACATTCGCTTAACATCTCCCAAAATCTCTCTCTCTCCTCTACACTCCTCTCTTCTCCAGGTGCATACAGCTTATTATGACCCACTTTTCGCATCCGACCCTTATTTTAATCCACATAATCCTTGAATTTACACATTTATATTCCCTCTTTTCCTTCCATAACTGATCCTTCAACATTATTGCTACCCCTTCCTTAGCTCTAACTCTCTCAGATACTCCTGACTTAATCCCATTTATTTCTCCCCACTGAAACTCGCCTACCCCCTTCAGCTTTGTTTCGCTTAGGCCAGGACATCCAACTTCTTTTCATTCATAACATCGGCAATCATCTCTATCATATGCCTTTTCTAAATCCATAAATGCAATAAAAACTTTCTACCTTTATCTAAATACTGTTCACATATATGCTTCACTGTAAACACTTGATCTACACATCCCCTACCCACTCTAAAGCCTCCTTGCTCATCTGCAATCCTACTCTCTGTCTTACCTCTAATTCTTTCAATAATAACCCTGCCATACACTTTACCTGGTATACTAGTAAACTTATTCCCATAATTTTACACTCCCTTTATCCCCCTTCCCCTTTTTATAAAGGAACTATACATGCTCGCTGCCAATCCCTAGGTACCTTCCCTCTTTCATACATTTATTAAACAAAAATACCAACCACTCCAGCACTATATCCCCCTGCTTTTAACATTTCTGTCATGATTCCGTCAATTCCAGCTGCTTTACCCCCTTTCATTCTACGTAATGCCTCACGCACCTCCCCCACACTCACATCCTGCTCTTCTTCACTCCTAAACGATGTTGTACCTCCCTGGCCAGTACATGAAATTATCGCCCCCTTTTTCATCGACATTTAAAAGTTCCTCAAAATATTCCCGCCATCTACCCAATACCTCCAGCTCCCCATCTACTAACTCCCTACTCTGTTTTTAACTGACAAATCCATTCGTTCCCTAGGCTTTCTTACCTTGTTTATCTCACTCCAAAATTTTTTTCTTGTTTTCAGCAAAATTTCTTGACAGATCCTCTCATTCTTTCATCCGCTCTTTTTTTGCACTCTCTCACCACTCTCTTCACCCTTCTTTTACTCTCCATATACTCTGCTCTTCTACTAACACTTCTGTTTTGTAAAAACCTCTCATAAGCTACCTTTTTCTTTTTTCACACCCTTTACTTCTTCATTCCACCACTCACTCCTCTTTCCTCCTGCACCCACCCTCCTATAACCACAAACTTCTGCCCCACATTCTAATACTGCATTTTTAAAACTATCCCAACTCTCTTCAACCCCCACTACTCCTACTTGCACTAGCCCACCTTTCTGCCAATAGTTGCTTATATCTCACCCTAACTTCCTCCTCCCTTAGTTTATACACTTTTACCTCTCTCTTACTTGCTGTTGCCATTTTCCTTTTGTCCCATCTACCTTTTACTCTAACTGTAGCTACAACCAAATAATGATCTGATATATCCGTTGCCCTCTATAAACATGTACATCCTGAAGCCTACTCATCAACCTTTTATCCACCAATACATAATCCAACAAACTACTTTCCTTACGTGCTATATCATACCTTGTATATTTATTTATCCTCTTTTTCATAAAATATGTATTACTTATTACCAAACCTCTTTCTACACATAGCTCAATTAATGGCTCCCCATTTACATTTACCCTGGCACCCCAAATTTACCTACTACTCCATCCACAACATTTTTACCCACTTTAGCATTAAGATCCCCAACCACAATTACTCTCTCACTTGGTTCAAAACTCCCCACACACTCACTCAACATTTCCCAAAATCTCTCTCTCTCTTCTACACTTCTCTCTTCTCCAGGTGCATAAACACTTACTATAACCCACTTTTCACATCCAACCTTTATTTTACTCCACATAATCCTTGAATTTATACATTTATATTCCTTCTTTACCTGCCATAACTGATTATTCAACATTATTGCCACTCCTTCTTTAGCTCTAACTCTATTTGAAACCCCTGATCTAATCCCATTTATTTCTCCCCACTGAAACTCTCCTACCCCTTTCAGCTTTGTCTCACTTAAAGCCAGGACATCCAGCTTCTTTTCATTCATAACATCTACAATCATCTCTTTCTTATCATTCGCACAACATCCACGCACATTCAAACATCCCACTTTGACGATTTTCTTCTTATTTTTAGTAAGCTATACAGGAAAAGGGGTTACTAGCCCATTGTTCCCGGCATTTTAGTTGACTTTTACAACACGCATGGCTTACGGAGGACCCCCGAGTTTCGTAAAAACTTCACTCCTGAAGTCTGCTCAAGTGCCATTACCGAATGAATTTACCCCCTTAATAAAAAATGTCACGTAGGTTAGTCTATTTCAGACCCCCAAAAATACTTTTCCACAAGCACTTACAATATTATACTTACATAAATGTACGATTTCCGGGGTTTACGAAACTCGGGGGTCCACTGTGCATATATATATATATATATATATATATATATATATATATATATATATATATGATATGAATAGATATATAATAAAATATATATAATAGTACATTGTGTAATGATTGACAGCATTCGACGAAATGTTGGAATCGGGTACCACTGTGTGTGTGTGTGTGTGTGTGTGTGTGTGTGTGTGTACTCACCTAATTGTACTCACCTAATTGTACTCACCTAATTGTGGTTGCAGGGGTCGAGACTCAGCTCCTGGCCCCGCCTCTTCGCTGTCCGCTACTGGGTCTCTGCTCTCCCTGCTCCATGAGCTTTATCATACCTTGTCTTAAAACTATGTATGGTTCCTGCCTCCACTATATCTTTCTCTAGACTATTCCACTTCCTGACTACTCTGTGGCTGAAGAAATGCTTCCTAACATCCCTTTGACTCATCTGAGTCTTCAGCTTCCAGTTGTGTCCCCTTGTTTCTGTGTTCCCTCTCTGGAACATCCTGTCCCTGTCCACCTTGTCGATTCCCCGCAGTATTTTGTATGTAGTTATCATGTCTCCTCTGACCCTTCTTTCCTCCAGTGTTGTTAGTCCTATTTCCCTCAACCTTTCTTCATAGGACAGACCCCTGAGTTGTGGAACTAGCCTTGTCGCAAACCTTTGCACTTTCTCTAGTTTCTTTACGTGCTTGACCAGGTGTGGGTTCCAGACTGGTGCTGCATATTCTAGTATGGGCCTGACGTACACGGTGTACAGTGTCTTGAACGATTCCTTGTTTAGGTAACGGAACGCTAATCTTAGGTTTGCCAGTCACCCATATGCTGCCGCAGTTATCTGGTTGATGTGTGCCTCCGGAGACGTACTTGGTGTTATACTCACCCCAAGGTCTTTCTCCTTTGCCGAGGTTTGTAGCCCTTGTCCACCTAGCCTGAACTCTGTCAGCGGTCTTCTTTGTCCTTCTCCGATCTTCATGTATGTATGTGTGTGTGTATGTGTGTGTGTGTGTGTATGTATGTGTGTGTATGTATGTGTGTGTGTATGTATGTGTGTGTGTATGTATGTATATATGTATGTATATATGTATATATGTATGTGTGTGTGTGTGTATGTATGTATATATGTATATATGTAGTATGTATGTATGTATGTATGTATGTATGTATGTATGTATGTATGTATGTATATGTGATATATAATATATATAATATATATATATATATATATATATATATATATATATATATATATATATATATATATATATATATATATATATATATATATATATATATATATATTGTTTTAATTATTTTGTATGTGGATATTTTTTTGTGGAACGGATTAATTGTATTACATTATTTCTTATGGGAAATAAGGGTTCGAATTTCGTAAACTTTATGTTAAGTAATAGCTCCTGGAACGGATTAATTACGATACTCGGGGGTCCACTGTATTCAGGTATACACAGATACAGTTACATAGATTATCATACATAGCAGCATATGTGTAGAGAACCTAGGATAACCCAAAAAAGTCAGAGTGACTTATTTCCATTCTGTCTGACTTTTTTGGGTTATCCTAGGTTCTCTACACATATGCTGCTAAGTTATATTATTTTATTAACACATCGTCCGATTCCCACCAAGGCAGGGTGGCCCGAAAAAGAAAAACTTTCATCATCATTCACTCCATCACTGTCTTGCCAGAGGGGTGCTTTACACTACAGTTATAAAACTGCAACATTAACACCCCTCCTTCAGAGTGCAGACACTGTACTTCCCATCTCCAGGACTCAAGTCCGGCCTGCCGGTTTCCCTGAATCCCTTCATAAATGTTACTTTGCTCACACTCCAACAGCATGTCAAGTATTAAAAACCATTTGTCTCCATTCACTCCTATCAAATACGCTCACACATGCTTGCTGGAAGTCCAAGCCCCTCGCACACAAAACTTTCTTTACCCCTCCCTCCAACCTTTCCTAGGCCGACCCCTACCCCGCCTTCCCTCCACTACAGATTTATACACTCTCGAAGTTATTCTGTCCCGTTCCATTCTCTCTACCTGTCCGAACCACCTCAACAACCCCTCCTCAGCTCTCTGGATAATAGTTTTGGTAATCCCGGACCTCCTCCTAATTTCCAAACTCCGAATTCTCTGCATTATATTCACACCACACATTGACCTCAGACATGACATCTCCACTGCCTCCAGCCTTCTCCTCGTTGCAACATTCATCACCCATGCTTCACACCCATATAAGAGTGTTGGTATAACTATACTCTCATACATTCCCTTCTTTACTTCCATGGACAAAGTTCTTTGTCTCCACAGACTCCGATGTACTCCACTCACCCTTTTTCCCTCATCAATTCTATGATTCACCTCATCCTTCATAGACCCATCTGCTGACAAGTCCACTCCCAAATATCTGAATACATTCACCTCCTCCATACTCTCTCCCTCCAATCTGATATCCAATCTTTCGTCACCTAATCTTTTTGTTATCCTCATCACCTTACTCTTTCCTATATTCACTTTCAATTTTCTTCTTTTACACACCCTACCAAATTCATCCACCAACCTCTGCAACTTCTCTTCAGAATCTCCCAAAAGCACAGTGTCATCAGCAAAAAGCAACTGTGACAACTCCTACTTTGCATTTAATTCTTTATCTTTTAACCCCACACCTCTTGCCAAGACCCTCGCATTCACTACTCTTACAACCCCATCTATAAATATATTGAACAACCACGGTGACATCACACATCCCTGTCTAAGGCCCACTTTTACTGGGAAATAGTCCCCTTCCCTCCTACACACTATCCTCATAAAAACTCTTCACTGCTTTCAGTAACCTACCTCCTATTCCATACACCTGCAACATCTGCCACATTACCCCCCTATCCACCCTATCATACGCCTTTTCCAAATCCATAAATGCCACAAAAACCTCTTTACCCTTATCCAAATACTGTTCACCTATATGTTTCACTGTAAACACTTGGTCTACACACCCCTACCTTTCCTAAAGCCCCCTTGTTCATCTGCTATCCTGCTTTCTGTCTTACTCTTAATTCTTTCAATAATAACTCTACCATACACTTTACCAGGTACACTCAACAGACTTATTCCCCTATAATTTTTGCACTCTCTTTTGTCCCCTTTGCCTTTATACAAAGAAACAATACACGCTCTCTGCCAATCCCTAGGTACCTTACCCTCTTCCATACATTTATTAAATAATAGCACTAACCACTCCAAAACTATATCCCCACCTGCTTTTAACATTTCTATCTTTATCCCATCAATCCCAGCTGCCTTACCCCCTTTCATTCTACCCACTGCCTCACGAACTTCCCCCACACTCACAACTGGCTCTTCCACACTCCTACAAGATGTTATTCCTCCTTGCCCTATACACGAAATCATAGCTTCCCTGTCTTCATCAACATTTAACAACTCCTCATAATATTCCCTCCATCTTCCCGATACCTCTAACTCTCCATTTAATAACTCTCCTCTCCTATTTTTAACTGTCAAATCCATTTGTTCCCTAGGCTTCCTCAACTTATTAATCTCACTCCAAAAAATTTTCTTATTTTCAACAAAATTTGTTGATAACATCTCACCCACTCTCTCATTTGCTCTCTTTTTACATTGCTTCACATTCTGTCTTAACCTCTCTTTTTCTCTCCATATACTCTTCCCTCCTTGCATCACTTCTACTTTGTAAAAACCTCTCATATGCTAACCTTTTCTCCCTTACTACTCTCTTTACATCATCATTCTACCAATCGCTCTTCTTCCCTCCCGCACCCACTCGCCTGTAACCACAAACTTCTGCTGAACACTCTAACACATTTTTAAATCTACCCCATACATCTTCAACCCCATTGCCTACACTCTCACTAGCCCATCTATCCTCCAATAGTTGTTTATATCTTACCCTAACTGCCTCCTCTTTTAGTTTATAAACCTTCACCTCTCTCTTACTTACTGCTTCTATTTTCCTTGTATCCCATCTACCTTTTACTCCCACTGTAGCTATAACTAAAAAGTGATCTGATATATCTGTGGCCCCTCTATAAACATGTACATCCTGAAGTCTACTCAACAGTCTTTTATCTACTAATACATAGTCCAACAAATTACTGTCATTACGCCCTACATCATATCTTGTATACTTATTTATCCACTTTTTCTTAAAATATGTATTGCCTATAACTAAACCCCTTTCTATACAAAGTTCAATCAAAGGGCTCCCATTATCATTTACACCTGGCACCCCAAACTTACCTACCACACCCTCTCTACATGTTTCTCCTACTTTAGCATTTAGGTCCCCTACCACAATTACTCTCTCACTTGGTGCAAAAGTTCCTATACATTCGCTTAACATCTCCCAAAATCTTTCTCTCTCCTCTACACTCCTCTCTTCTCCAGGTGCATACATGCTTATTATGACCCACTTTTTGCATCCGACCCTTATTTTAATCAACATAATCCTTGAATTTACACATTTATATTCCCTCTTCTCCTTCCATAACTGATCCTTCAACATTATTGCTACCCCTTCCTTAGCTCTAACTCTTTCAGATACTCCTGACTTAATCCCATTTATTTCTCCCCACTGAAACTTGCCTACCCCCTTCAGCTTTGTTTCGCTTAGGGCCAGGACATCCAACTTCTTTTCATTCATAACATCAGCAATCATCTCTTTCTTATCATCCGCACTACATCCACTCACATTCAAACAACCCAGTTTTATAAAGTTTTTCTTCTTCTCTTTTTTAGTAAATGTGAAGAGGAGAAGGGGTTACTAGCCCATTGCTCCCAGCATTTTAGTCGCCTCATACGACACGCATAGCTTACGGAGGAAAGATTCTTTTCCACTTCCTCATGGACAATAGAGAAAATAAAAAGAACAAGAGCTATTAAGAAAAAGAAGAAAAACCTAGATGTGTATATGTATGTATATGCATGTGCATGCCTGTGTAGTGTGACCTAAAGTGTAAGTAGAAGTAGCTAGATATACCTGTTATCCAGCGTGTTTATGAGACAGAAAAAGACACCAGCAATCCTACCATCATGTAAAACAGTTTCAGGTTTCTGTTTCACAGTCACCTGGCAGGATGGCAGTACCTCCCTGGGTGGTTGCTGTCTACCAACCTACGACCGCTGCTATGTATGATAATCAATGTAACTGTATCTCTGTATACCTGAATAAACTTACTTACTTACAGTTTGTGGGAAGGAAAAACAAATTCCCTTTTCCTCTAAGCATGAGGATTGGGCTTACACTTGAAATCACCTGATGCATTACCGCAAAGGAGCAATGTGAAGCGATCCTTTGCTGTCTTGAAGCCTGGTGCACTTTTCTCTTGCTGACTGATATAAGTTCATGTTGGCATTTTCTTCCAGAAAACACTTGTCTTGTCAGCATTAAACACTTGATGTGGCTCATAGCCACCCTCAGTAGGACTCCCCCACTGACTCAATGGTTTAACCCACCGCGGGCGACCGCGCGCTCAAAATTTTTTCCCCTCCAGCGAATCGTGTAGTATCAGGTTTACGTCATGTTAGATAAAAATGTGCCGCAATTCTCCAATCGTGTAATACCCAAATCACGCAACATAAAGTCGTGCTAAATGAGGGTCTACTGTACAGTAGACCGTCATTTAACATGGTAGTTATGTTCCTGAAAACGCCGTGTTAGACAAACTGAAGAACTTATGGGAAAATAGGGTTACGTTCATGGAGCCCCCAAAAAGCCAAACTTTTTTTTAGACCTCCAGATCTTACAAAAATAGAAGGAATATGTAATTGTAGTTCATTGTTGCTATGTATTATTTTGTTTTTACTGCTTAAGACTCAAAATGCAACAGAAATAATAGTATTTCTTACCTTAAATTGTGGGTGCTGGTGTTTGTCAATGATTGTGAAGAGAGTGGAGAGTTATGTTGTGGCCCTACTGGGCTGAGGTGGATGGTAGAGGGTCTGGTACTGAAGTTGGTGGTTGTACTGGAGTGTGCATAAATTCTGTAATTGATTTCTGTTCTATTTTACCCTGCAGTACATTATACAACTGACGGTAAGGCATCAGCTGCTCTAGACACAGTTTCAGGGTCCTCTTCAGTGAAAAAGTCTAACTTTAAGTCATTCAGTAAGTCAGTCAAGTCATTCAGTCAGTCAGTCAAGTCATTCAGTCAGTCAAGTCAGTAAGTTATTCAGTCAAGTCAGTAAGTTATTCAGTCAAGTCAGTAAGTTATTCAGTCAAGTCAGTAAGTCATTCAGTCAAGTCAGTAAGTCATTCCATTCAAGTCAGTAAGTCATTCATTCAAGTCAGTAAGTTATTTAGTCAAGTCAGTAAATCAGTCAGTCAAGTCAGTAAGTTATTCAGTAAAGTCAGTAAGTCATTCAGTCAAGTCAGTAAGTGAGTCGGTCAAGTCAGGATGGTGGTGGCGGTAGGTCTCCCCCGTTGATTCAATGGTGTAACTGGGCGACTGCGCGCTCAAAATGCTTATTTTAATATATTATTAATAATATTACTAATAATAATAATAATAATTAGTAGTAGTAGTAGTAGTATTTTCTTTAAACATCATACAAAGATGAGATTTACACCAGAATGTTGCCAGATTGATGAATTATTTTTTTGGTAAGCTTAACTCATTTTCTAAATTTTTTCTAATATTTTTGATGGTTTTCGTACCCACCTGACTGACCACGGCTACCTCCCCCTTAGTTAAAAAAAATCTTAGCCTATTTTGGGTACTCACTGGCTTCTCTGTTCTTCGTTGTTGCTGCAATAGGATGTAACGATGATGAAATGAAGTGAGGTGAGGGTGTAGGCATATTGTGACGTTATGGTATGCTATTGAGAGATGAGTCATGTACTGAGTGCGACAGGGCACAAAGATTTCATCATGTTAGATAAGATACAGTGGACCCCCGGTGTTCGTAGTCATCGGAGTTCATAATATTCGGTGTTCGTAACGTCTTTTCGTAAAAATATTGGTTCGGTGATCGTAATTCGTCCCAGACACGTACGCCCTGCCCGAGTGGCCCAACACGCCATTCAGAGTCAGCGTGCCATTGTTTACTAGTGAGTGACGGTCACCCCACGCGTTCATACGATACATTTCGTTATTATTCCATTCTTTTTAGTGCTTGCAACTGTTAAATAAGTCACCATGAGCCAAAAGAAAGCTCCTAGTGCCAGCCCTTTGGTAAAGGGCTGAGAGGAGAGAATGTGTCTTCTTAAGTGATTCAGTGATTTTACGATATGTTATGATACTAAAGCAGCAGGAGTTGATAAAGGCTATAGTGCCAGCCAGCGATAAAGTGTAGCATTAACAATGTAGCAAGTAAGTTAAGCTATTAAGCGATAGAAAAATGACGACACGAAACTTAACTCCTCCAATGCTGTTGGAGTTATATAGGGTGACTGACAACACCGCTTTGTCTGGCGGCCATCACTATGTAAGGCTTATCTTTCAGTAGGCCTTATCACCCAACAACAAACAACACAACACCAGTCCTCACATTCGTAATGATATTTTATTCATTCTAGAGTATATGTCATGTTTCTATGTTATTAATATTGTTTATGTCATATTAGATGAATTTTATTTTTTTTGTTTTTATTAACACATAGGCCATTTCCCACCAAGGCAGGGTGGCTTGACAAAGAAAAACTTCATCATTATTCACTCCATCACTGCCTTGCCAGAGGCGTGCTTACACTACAGCTACAAAACTGCAACATTAACACCCCCTCCTTCAGATAGATAAATAAGCCATAGAGTTTATATTAGTGTCATAATGAAGGACTATCTTGTCCTGTCCCCAAACACACACCCCTGTCACCGGCACAATTCCAAACATACGCCAGAAACAGAACTCTCTGGAACACTTTTTTGAGCAACAGGGGTCCAGTGACTCTCAAGCTGGTCCTAGTGGCATTAAAAAACAAAGAAGGGAAGTAACCCAGGAAAAGGACTTGGTACCTGAAGTCTTTATGGATGGGGATTCCCCTTACAAACACTAGCAACTCTTCCACCCTCTCCCCTCCTCCCGTCTTCCACACATCAACAACTCTTCAATAAAGGTAAGTGTCATGTTATTATTGTTTTATTCTTCATGTCTCATTGTTTTCTGTGTAATTTAATGTACAGTGGTCCCCGAGTAACGAACACCCCGGAAATCGTACAATTATGTAAGTAGTATAATATTGTAAGTACTTGTGGAAGTGTCTTTTTGGGGTCTGAAATAGACTAACCTACGTGACATTATTCCTTAAGGGAGTAAATTTGTTTGGTAATGGCACTTGAGCAGGCTTCTGGAATGAAGTTTTTTCGTTACTCGGGGGTCCACTGTATATTTAATGTACAAAATTTTTTTATTTTTACTTTTGGGTGTCTGAAATGGATTAATTGAATTTCCATTATTTCTTATGGGGAAAATAGATTCGGAGTTCGTAATATTCAGTGTTAGTAACTCCCTCTGGAATGGATTAATTATGAAAACCGGGGGTCCACTGTACTTTATTTCAACATGATACAATGTTCATACAAAGGTGAATGACATTTAGGTGTGTTTGGAGAAAGCCCATTAATATGCAGAGCATTTCAGGCAAAGGCACACAATCTGAAACTTATGAATCATTCACTTATGAAATTTTCCATTTAATATTTTTGGGCCACGGTAAACCACAGAAACTGAATCTACAGATACAAGGGTTCTACTTATATGAAACTGCCTAATGGCTCCATTTCAGCTCATAAATTAAGTGATTTTAACATTACAGTGGTACCCCGGATTTCGGCCATAATTCGTTCCAGAATGCTGTTCGAGTGCCGTTACCGAATGAATTTGTTCCCATAAGGAATAATGTAAATTAGATTAGTCCATTTAGACCCCCAAAAATACACTTACATAATTGTTTGAGTTGGGAGCAGTACGAAATCCGGGGGTCCACTGTACTTGCCACAAATGCTCATACTTATTTTTAGTAATTTATACAGGAGAAGGTTACTAGCCCACTGCTCCCTGCATTTTAGTCGCCTCTTATGACATGCATGACTGACGGAGGAAATGGCTGACGTGTTAATAAAAAACATAAATTCTCATACATATGGATTAACTTAACTTCATATGGCTTCTTCTCGTACACAATAAATGCCACATGAATCACATTTCACAGTCACAAACAATACACTTTATTTTGAAAGTTAAACTTGAATTTCACCTCACTAAGCAATACTTTATAACAGTGAGAACAAGTTCTAAATTTTCTTTGATTATCATCACTAACCTGCAGCAGATAAAGTAAAGGACATGTCAGTTGAGGTTGCAGGGGCCACAGCAGATCTTGTAGGAGCCATCGGCACTTCAGATGACGTGGAAGGCTGAGTCAGGTCAATGAATAACGTACCCTTGAGCCTTTTTGTAGGATTCCCACTATCAACAGCTGGCCGTTTTACTCCACCAACACTAAAGCGCAAGTCATATCCCGGAACACCATCACTGCATTCACTAGGTTCATCGTCGCTAGATATTTCAACTATGGTATTACAAACAGTGTGGTTATCAGTACCACATGTAAGGGCAACAGAACCAGCAGCACCACCACCTTCTGAGGTTCCTCCAGGCTAGCCAAAAAATAAAAATTTATATTTACAAAACATATTTATATTACAAATATTTTTGTAAAAGCCTATTGCATGCACAGCATTTCTAGCAACTTAGACTAGGAGTACAATTTCCTTAGACTAAAATGTGTACTGCACATAGATATGGAGGTTCTCTAAGTTTGTGTCTAGCATAGGGTATTGACAGAATATAAAATTAACAATTAAAAGCTATTTCTAAGATTATTCAGTACAAACAAGATGTATGTTAATTAATCTGGTAAAGTATTATGTAATATTCGTACCATTATTTGGACTGGTAAGATCAAAATTAAAGCTGGACTAATAGTATGCAAACAGAACATTTAAGTTTTTTTAACACATCAGCCATCTTTCCTTACAGTGACCTGATAAGGAAACACATTCATCATCACTCATTCAATAGCTGTCTTTCCATAAGTGTACAGACATCACAATTCAAATGACAATGAACTAAAACATCACCACTCCTCCTTCAGAGTGCAGCTACTCTACTTCCCATCTCCAGGACTTTAGTTCTGCTAACCTGTATCCCATACACTACATAAATGTTACCTTTCGTACACTCCAAATTACTCACCGCCATTCACACTGATCAATCAAGATCAAACATGCCTGCTATGATGCTCAAGCCCCTAGTACTCAAACTTCTTTTACCCATCCTCCAACCCTTCTTGAGATGGCCCCTACCCATCCTTTCCTCCAAAACGGCTTTATATACAGAAGTCCCCCCCATATCAGCGGGTGATACATTCAAAGACCTACCGTGGATACCCAAAACCATCTCTTCCAAGGCAAGTGTAAATATTTCTTATTTATAAAGTGTAAATATTTCTTATTTATAAATTACGTACATTGTTTCAGTGTGAATAGTGATGGTGGATTCTACTAACGCCGACCACCACCACTATATGTACGGCTTATGGTCAGTGGCCCTTATAAACCCAACAACAATAACACTACTGCCAGTCCGCTCATACATAATGACATATTTTATTCATTCTAGAGTATATACACGTACAGTGGACCCTCGCTATTCGAACACTAAAAAACTCAACCCTCATTCCAGAGTGCTGTTCAAGTGCTGTTACCAAATGAATTTATTCCCATAAGGAATGATGTAAATTAGATTAGTCCATTTCAGACCCCCAAAAATACATTTGTAAAAGCACTTACAATAATAAACTTACATAAAAGGGTGAGTTTTGGAGTGTTCGAATAGCGAGGGTCCACTGTAGGTGAACAGTACAGTGGACCCCCGGCTAACAAACACCCCGGAAATCGTACAATTATGTAAGAATAATATTGAAAGTGCTTGTGGAAGTGTATTTTTGGGGGTCTGAAATGGACTAACCTACTTGACATTATTTCTTAAGGGAGTAAATTCGTTCGGTAATGGCACTTGAGCAGGCTTCTGGAATGAATTTTGTTCGTTAGCCGCCGGGGGTCCACTGTATTTATAAACATGCTGTTTATATGCTATGGAGGTGTTGCCGGGCGGAGGGAAAACATTACGTAATACTAATAATAATCACTCTTGGGCACATTAAATGTCTTATTTTACGTTAATATAGACATTTTCATTAATCCATCTATGATATTTTCTTCAAAATTATATAAGAAACACGTTACAAAGCATATAAACATGCTGTTTATATGCTATGTGGTTGCCGGGCGGAGGGAAAACATTACGTCACTCTCCTTAATACATAACGCTTTTGTGTACAATTCTAAGCATGAATTATTCATTACTTCTCCCTTTATGATGGCATCTAAAGGTAGTTGATACAAACTATTAAACTCAGTGAACATGTTATGTCGATGGTAATAATATGGCTCTGGGCCACATATAATAAATTAACATAAATATGAGATGTAGTAGCCAGGCGATTTGTAGGACTTGTGGTAGCCAGGCTACTTGTAGGACTTGTGGTAGCCAGGCTACTTGTAGGACTTGTGGTAGCCAGGCTACTTGTAGGACTGTGGTACCAGGCTACTTGTAGACTTGGTAGCCAGGCTACTTGTAGGACTTGTGGTAGCCAGGCTACTTGTAGGACTTGTGGTAGCCAGGCTCTTAGGACTTGTGGTAGCCAGGCTACTTGTAGGACTTGTGGTAGCCAGGCTACTTGTAGGACTTGTGGTAGCCAGGCTACTTGTAGGACTTGTGGTAGCCAGGCTACTTGTAGGACTTGTGGTAGCCAGGCTACTTGTAGGACTTGTGGTAGCCAGGCTACTTGTAGGACTTGTGGTAGCCAGGCTACTTGTAGGACTTGTGGTAGCCAGGACTTGAGGACTTGTGGTAGCCAGGCTACTTGTAGGACTTGTGGTAGCCAGGCTACTTGTAGGACTTGTGGTAGCCAGGCTACTTGTAGGACTTGTGGTAGCCAGGCTACTTGTAGGACTTGTGATAGCCAGGCTACTTGTAGGACTTGTGGTATCAGGCTACTAGTAGGACTTGTGGTAGCCAGGCTACTTGTAGGACTTGTGGTAGCCAGGCTACTTGTACACAATGTAAAGTGACGAAAACCAGACGCATTCGCCTGGTTAGTTTACATTACGTGTGGGTGGGGAGGGGAGGAGAGGGCTGCCCTGGCTGGCTATCCACACTTCCCAAACCTGACTTCCTACAAATAAAACTCACCTCTCACCCTACATTAACACTACAAATATTTTAACTCTTTGACTGTTTTGGTCGTATATATACGTCTTATGAGCCAATGCTTCGGACATATATACACTCAAAAATTCTAGCGGCTTCAAATCAAGCGGGAGAAAGCTGGTAGGCCCACATATGAGAGAATGGGTCTGTGTGGTCAGTGTGCGCTGTATAAAAAAAATCCTGCAGCACGCAGTGCATAATGAGAAAAAAAAACTCTGACCATGTTTTTGGATTAAAACGCCGACTTTGAGGTGTATTTTCGTATAGTATTTATGGTTGTATTCTCTTTTTCGTGGTCTCATTTGATAGGATGGAAAACATACTAAGAAGTAGAGATGATTTTGATTAGTTTCATGATGAAAATGACCTTGAAATTGAGCTCAAAGTAGGGGAAATGTTCGATTTTTGCCAATGTTCAAGAGTAAACAAATCATGCCACACGTCCAATACACATCAACTGGTGAGTCTAATATTCTTTCACAAGTGCACTGATATTATTTAAACCATTTTTACAGTAATGCAATAGTCTGCATAACGGTAAATCTTCTATTTTTTTGTGAATAAAAAATCAAAATAGAAAGCAAGAGTAATATAAAAGGGGCCTAAAAACGTAACTAATGAACAGATAACATCCTATTTTAGTGCCAGGAATGTCTGCATTGTTTATTCTGGACCCTATTTTGAAATTGACAACTTTTTTATTTTGCATGAAATTGGCCAAATTGCCAAATTCTGACCACTTTATTGGGTAGTTGAAATCAGTAAATTGGTGGTTTCTTGTACTCAATCGATAGAAGAAATGGAGTTCTAAAGAAATAGCTATGAGTTTGGTCGACTGAACCAATGGAATTGGCCGAAAATAGGGCTCAAAGTCGTCAAAATTGCAGATGCGTATATATCGCCAAGATCACTAACTTTGCGAGAGCATAATTCCGTAAGTTTTCCATCAAATTACATACTTTTGGTGTCATTACCACCAGGAAAGGATTCTCTATCATTTCATAGGAAAAAATAATTCTTTTTTTCGAAAGTTTTGCGACAACAGGAGACACCTCAGGATTAGGGGTTGCGACAGTCAAAGGGTTAAGGTAAGTAATGAGTGTACTGTACAGTGGTCCCTCGGTTTTCGTGCATCTCCAAACTCGAACATTTATGTAAGTGTATTTTCGTAAGTGCTGTTGCAAGTGTATTTTTTGGGGTCTGAAATAGACTACCCTACGTGACATTATTTCTTAAGGAAGTAAATTCGTTCGGTAATGGCACTTGAGCAGCATTCTGGAACGAATTTTCGGCGAAAACCGAGGGACCACTGTATATGCATTTTATCGCTCTAGGGCACTTAATGTCGTAGTAGGTGGGAGTGGCCAGGCAGGATGCCATACCTCCCACACGACTTTCTACAAATACAGTAGACCGTCATTTAGCATGATAGTTACGTCCCTGAAAAAGTCGTGTTAGATAATTTTGTGTTAAATAATTAACCCTTAAACTGTCCACACGTAGATATACGTTCACGTGCGTACTGCCCCGAACGTAGATCAACGTTATATTTTTCATTTCTTCAAATTTAGTGCGATAGGCCTGAGTCGCCTAGACATGAGAGAATGGGTCTGTGCCCTCAGTGTGCACAGTATTAAAAAAATCTGGGACCACTTAGTACCTTGTGGGAGCACCAGTTCAACTGAGTGCCAGCTAGAGCAAATACTGTGGCAAACACCAGGGATTCAATGATGTTACGTCACATTAACACTCCCCTTATAAGAGGAAAGTAAAAATAGGTTAGATAAATATGAGTGGCTGTGGGTGGGTGTGAGTTGGACCTGACTAGCTTGTGCTACTAGGTCTGATGCCATGCTCCTTCCTTCAGAGGATGTGACCTGACTAGGTGGGTCATTGGTCTAAGCTGGGGGATGATATGGACCTGCCTTGCATGGGCCAGTAGGCCTGCTGCAGTGTTCCTTCTTTCTTATGTTCTTATGTATTCGGCAGGCTGGCTGGCTTTGGCTGTCTCTGGCTGTCTATCTGTCTATATCGTTGTCTGTCTATATCTTTGTCTGTCTATATCTTTGTCTGTCTATATCTTTGTCTGTCTATATCTTTGTCTGTCTATATCTTTGTCTGTCTATATCTTTGTCTGTCTATATCTTTGTCTGTCTATATCTTTGTCTGTCTATATCTTTGTCTGTCTATATCTTTGTCTGTCTATATCTTTGTCTATATCTTTGTCTGTCTATATCTATATGTCCTATATATATCTCTCTCTCTCTCTCTCACACATGTACACATAAGTACAGTTATTATAGTACATAGTGTAAATTACCTAGGATAACCCAAAAATTCCAGGCAAAGTGCTATACAATACTTGTAGAGATAAGGCATAATAAGCATGACTGGCAAGTAATACGCATCTTCACTTCTGCATCGTGTATAATACCTGTTGGCTTACAAGCCGCACTCTGAGACTGAGACAAGCAGACGGAAAGACACACACACACAGGCAGACAGAAAGACAGATAAGTAGAGTTAGACAGAAATAAGCAGAGCTTGACAAACAGACAGATACAGGCAGACAGACAGACAGATACAGACAGATACAGATAGACAGATAGACAGACAGATAGACAGACAGACAGATAGACAGGCAGACAGATAGACATTGAAAAAGGGAGGGTTCCCTCCAGCACTGCTGGCATATATCAAATGTCACTGGGCTGTCAAGAGTTATCTGACACTTGTCAACACACCATTCTTCAAGTAGTTTCATATACTCCAGGCACACAGGCAGACAGAAAGACAGATAAGCAGAGCTAGACAGACACAGACAGAGATACAGACAGAGATACAGACAGATACAAACAGATTCAGACAGACAGATAGACAGACAGATAGACAGACAGACAGACAGATAGACAGACAGACAGATAGACAGACAGATAGATAGACAGACAGATAGATAGATATATAGATAGACAGACAGAAAGACACAGATAGATAGATAGATAGATAGATACAGAATGAAAGAGCGAGGGTTCCCTGCACATATTCATTCATCAATGTCACTGCCTTATCAGTAGTTATCTAGCAATTGTCATAACACCATTCTTCAAGGAGTTTCATATATACTCCAGGATGTCTAAAACATTGCTGGGACCTATAAATACTTCGTATATATTTATAGAGAATAGTAAATGACCAAGGTAGGCGAAAATGTTCACCTGTTGGTGTGATTGTGACTATTTGAGTACTATTTCAGTACATAATATTAGTGTTAGAACAAAGATTGGCTATGAAATCACAAGAACTATTGTAAATTGTAATTATCAGAACATAAAAATTATATAAATTAAAATGAAAACTAGAAAAAAAAGTATATCGGCAATACTTCTGCAAGCGGCAGGACTTGATGTTGCCGTAAGGTGAGCATCCAGTACCAACTTGGCAGGCTTATATCTCGGTAAGTACTGGCCCTAAAAATTTTTTTTAGCCTATCCTGTTTATAAAAATGTGCTCTTCATTTAAAAAAAAAAATGATTTTTTTTTTTTTCAAAATATTCGGGGCAGTGCGCAGGTGAACGTATATCTACGTGTGGACAGTTTAAGGGTTAAAAGAACTTATGGGAAAAATAGGGTTACGTTCCTGAGAGTCCCCAAAAAGCCAAACAAGTTTTTTTTAGACCAACAGATCTTACAAAAATAAAAGTGAATATGTAATTGTAGTTCATTATCGTGATGTATTATGTTGTTTTTACTGCTTAAGACTACAAATGTAACATAAATAATAGTATTTACCTTAAATTGTGGGTGCTGGTGTTTGTGGATAATTGTGAAGAGAGGAGAGTTATGCATGGCCTAATGGGCTGAGGTGGATGTAGAAGTTCTGGAACTGAACTCGATGGTTGAACTGAGTGTCTAACTTTAAGTCAGTCAAGTCAGTAAGTCAGTCAAGCCATTCAGTAAGTCAGTCAAGCCATTCAGTAAGCCAGTCAAGTCATTCAGTAAGTCAGTCATCATTCAGTAAGTCAAGTCATTCAGTAAGTCAGTCAAGTCATTCAGTAAGTCAGTCAAGTCATTCAGTAAGTCAGTCAAGTCATTCAGTAAGTCAGTCAAGTCATTCAGTAAGTCAGTCAAGTCATTCAGTAAGTCATTCAGTAAGTCAGTCAGTCAAGTCATTCAGTAAGTCAAGTCATTCAGTAAGTCAGTCAAGCCATTCAGTAAGTCAGTCAAGTCATTCAGTAAGTCAGTCAAGTCATTCAGTAAGTCAGTCAAGTCATTCAGTAAGTCAGTTAAGTCATTCAGTAAGTCAGTCAAGTCATTCAGTAAGTCAGTCAGTCAAGTAAGTCAAGTCAGTCAGTCATTCATTCATTCAGTCAGTCAGTCAAGTCATTCAGTAAAGTCAGTCAAGTAAGTCAAGTCATTCATAAGTCAGTCAAAGTCATTCAGTAAGTCAGTCAGTCAAGCTTCAAAGTCAGTCAAGTATTCAGTCAGTCAGTCAAGTCATTCAGTAAGTCAGTCAAGTCATTCAGTAAGTCAGTTAAGTCATTCAGTAAGTCAGTCAAGTCATTCAGTAAGTCAGTCAGTCAAGCAAATCAAGTCAGTCAGTCAGTAAGTCAGTCAGTCACACAAACTTATGTTTACATCTTTTTATGTGTACAAAGTAACACTTCATTACGGCCACGGGTTATGTCTTGTCTAATATCTTTGTTTTCTTCGTTAATTCAAGATCAAAACACAATTCACTCTCTCTTATTCTTCACAAACAGCTGGCTTGTAGCCGGACTTTTTAACGCGTATGAAATACGTACGAATGCTGGGATGGTGGGGTCCGGGGTGGCTGGGGAAGGCAGGTGGTGTCTACTTGTGGGAATGGTTATTTGTTATTCCTTCCCGCAAACTGTAAGTTTATTCAGGTATATACACAGATACAGTTACGAAGATTATCATACATAGCAGCATATGTGTAGAGAACCTAGGATAACCCAAAAAAATCAGAGTGACTTAGTATTTCCATTGACTTTGGGGTTATCCTTGGTTCTCTACACATATGCTGCTATGTATGATAATGTATGTAACTGTACTCACCTAATTGTGGTTGCAGGGGTCGAGACTCGGCTCCTGGCCCCGTGTATCTGAATAAACTTACAGTTTGCAGGAAGGAAAAACAAATTCCTTTTCCTCAAAGCATGAGGATTCTTAGGCAGTAAATAACCATGGGCTTACACTTGAAATCACCTGATGCATTACCAAAAATGAGCAAGGTGAAGTGATCCTTTGCTGTCTTGAAGCCTGATGCACTTTTCTCTTGCTGACTGATAAGTTCCTGTTGGCATTTTCTTCCAGAAAACACTTGTCTCTTCAGCATTAAACACTTGATGTGGCTCATAGCCACCCTTAGTAGGACCCCACTGACTCAATGGTTTAACCCACCGTGGGCGACCGCTCAAAATTTTTTCCCTCCTGCCAAACCGTAATATCATCTTTACGTCGTAAGATGATAATGTGTCGCAAATCTTAAATCGTGCAATACCCGTAACGTGCAACATAATCTCGTGCTAAATGACGTTCTACTGTAAATACATTTCACCTCTCACCCTACATTAAGACCATTAAGACTACAAATATTTTAAGTAAGTAATGAGTGTACTGTATATGCATTGTATCACTCTAGGGCACTTAAAGCATCGTAGTACAGTATGTGTGGGTGGGGTGGCCAGGAGGGCTACCATACCTGACTTCTTACAATAAATACCACTCACCTTTGCCCTACATTAAGACTACAAATATTTTGAGGTAAATAATGATTGTACTGTGTGTATTTTATTTTTTAATGACTAGTTCTATTGCTAACTTAATATATGTTAGTGTAAACTTGTTATCTGGCATTTATATGCATTTATAAATGGAAAAATGGAGTTCTGCCTTTCGGCGAAGTTCGCTTTCCGGCAGTAGCCTGGAACCTAACCTGCCGTATAAGTGGGGCCCTACTGTACTTAATTTAGTACGTGTTGTGCAAAGCCATACAGATGGAGACCCAACTGAAATCAATAACTATAGTCCAATCTGCAACTAGCAGGAACAGAAATATGCATTCATTAACTAAACAGAATACAGTGGTACCTCTACTTATGAGCAGCTCCTAACCGAACAATTATTAAGTGTATTTTTGGGGGTCTGAAATGGATTAACCTAATTTTCATTATTTCTATGGGAACAAATTCCTTCGGTATCGGCACTTGAACAGCCGTCTGGAACGAATTAAGCTCATAAGTAGAAGTACCATTGTACTCTTAACCCCATGCCAGTTTAACCTCAAGCCAGAGAAAAGGACTGGTGTTAATGTATAATGTATAAGAATGTCTGCATTGTTTATTCTGGACCCTATTTTGAAATTGACAAGACAGTGATGGAGTGAATGATGGTGAAAGTTTTCCTTATTTCGGGAAACCCTACCTTGGTGGGAAATGGCCAGTTAAAAAAAAAAGAAAATGCTATCATAAAGAGGCCAGAATCAATCTAATCAGCTCTAGAAAATAATGACTCTCCAATGGGTTTTTCATTGATCTAAGGAAAGCTTTTGCTACAGCAGACCACATCAGTTTAACTCTTAACTGTTGGTCACATAAATCTACGTCAGTGGGATCAACATTAGTGCTGTAGATCTACACACAATACAATACAATTTTATTTCTTTTCTGCAGTATACAAAATGTAGTTTACATGTAATAAAACATTGTTAAGTACGAAAGAAAGCCACTAGCATGCGGTGCCCTCAAATTTTCTGTGTGGCAAATTTTGGCCTAGACATGAGC
>WNWK01028075.1:0-25718 GCA_009830355.1 Cherax destructor | reverse complement strand
CATTCGCATGGAATCGAGGCACGAGACTGTGGTTATGCAATACAGGAATACCTTTTTCAGATCGTTCAGCGATCGTCATCCCTCTAGTTATTAGGAATCCCCAGAGAGGCGACGTTTAAGAGTCTACTGATTTTTGTTTCTACTTTTTCTTCCAAATATTTTATTTCGCTCGTAACTCAAGAACGCCTCATCCAATCTCGTGCTCTGTAACCAAAGATCCTGAACTCATTCCCAGCATCAAGGAATGTCTCTGATAACTTTCAAAACCATCTGAGGCGAAGCTTTGAAAATTAAAGAAAATGGCCTATTATAAAAGAAGAAGCGCTAAACCTACAAGCGTCATACAGCAGAAAATAGCCTAATAATTCGACGTGGGCAGAGAATAAAATTTAAGTGTAGGTGCAGATTTCACAATTTTAATTGTACAATAATGTGATTTTTTTTATTCCCGTTAAATCACGCTAAATTAATTTCAGTTTACTTCTCCTGAACGGCTTCAATATTTAACAGTTGATGTATATTATGAACAGGAAAGTACCTCTTAAGCTTCATTTGCATGCTGGCAAACTTGGTGTAGTAAATTACTAAACAAAGCCTAGAATTCTGGAATCGGTGCCATAACTGGAGAATTAATCCTTTGATCGACTAAAATTTTTTTAAAAATTGTGTTGTTTCCTGGACACAAGGCAGACGCTGCAGTTACGTAGCTTAAGTCCCAATTTGCCTTTTTATTGAATATGTACTGATATTTATATTCAATAACTAATGTATGCTTCAACGGATTTGTTTAATATTAATGACGAAGCATTACAAGAAGGATGGTAGTCCATCAGTTTAGTCCCAGTAGGTGCAAATTTGAAATTTTACTAAAATAGTTATAAAGCTTGTAATCATTGTAATCAGATCAATTTCTGAAGAATACCTCTTCTGATAGGCTACAAACTTCTGTTACTGATGGGTCTCATTAAAATAAAGCCTGTCACTCACTTTCGGTGGTGGGAAATTTGCCAGTATTATTAAGAAAATTGTTTTCGAATGTAATAGCTAGAGAATGCCTCTTCAGATCGGTTTCAAATCCTAAATGCAGATGTATTTTAACTAGAAGTGTTTTTTAATTAGTTTTGGGCTGGGTGGCTACCAATTTGCCAAATTCATGAAAATGGAGTTTAATCAAAATCAAATATTTCTCTCTTATAGGATTGTAAAGAATTTTTAAAAAATCACGTTGTATAAGCATTTTCAAGTTTTACGATGGATGGAGCGATTCCACAGTTTAGGCTTTGTAAGTACAAATTTTGTTAGATTCTGTGTAAATACTAAAATACTCATCTGACCTGCTTTAAACTTTTAAACTATTGACCCTAGGTTGCGTAAATTATAGTGTTCCAATTATAATTGGCGCATGATAATTGTAAACTTTGTCTCCGATAAGTAAGTAAGTGTTCGGCCTTATTTGGTTCTCCTGGGTAAAATAAACAATGTTTTCTTACATGCCTTTTACATGTGTGTACCCTCAACACAATTTTAGAAAATTGTACGTATTGTACATTAAGAGCTTACCTAAAAGTAACTTACTCACTGTTTGGATTGATTTTGGCCTGTGTAGGTTTCCTTTTTGCTTTGCTGGAAGAAGTTAGAAAAATAGAAAAACTGCGTTTGAGAGAATTTCTGAGTTTTTAATCTAATTAACTTCAACCCTTCCATAGTTATAACTTCATATCGCCTGTATGTGTTGTGTATGAATAATTTACCATTTGTAGTGAAGAAATCTGGACATTAGTTTCCATATGAAGATTGGATAATCTCTCTTTAGGTTCCCTTCAGATCTTTAACACTAATATTCAACTGCTTTATCAATTAATGCCGCATTCTACACTATTCTAATCGCGTGTAGTGAGGCTGAGGTTATGCAATAGGAGGATGCCTTTCTCGGATCAAGCAGTGACCGAAAAATATCTAAGTTATAATAACTTATAATTATTTTTTCTCTAATACAAGTCTTCCACAAAAGGAGGGTATCCAGAAAAAGAAGACACAATTTTAAGATAACGATGTAATCTAAATCATTACTCTTCCTCTGATAAATATATTTTAACCTATGGATCTCCATCTAAGTCCTCAATTATGTCGACTTAACCCTAAGGTGGTATTTACAGTTTGTCCTTAACTACCCCGTCAATGCCTCTTAGTACCGTGTTGAAGCTTGCTTCTAATGCCTCTGTTTCACCTGTCATCTAAGGTAGTTAAAAGTTTGGTCGACTCACTTAACTCTTTGTTAATTCTCTAAACGTGGAAATTGTTCTGACCGCATTCATTTTACTTTCTTTTTTTCCTGTTGGTTGAACAGACGCTCGATGTTGGTTCTGCGACCCTGAAATACAAAATGTAAAAGGTTTTAAATGATCCTTTGTTGATGTTCCTGAAAGGAATTCTCGTGTTCCCCCTCTTTCAGAGGCTGCAAAAGTTATTCAGTTGAAGTGCTTCTCTGGTGGTATATGTTTGATATAATATTTATTCCTAGATTCTTTTACTCGAGTCTTGCATATTTGTCCGTCTATACTCTAGACTATATTCTGTGTCTGGTTTTCTCTTTTTTATGTCAGTAAAAATGAGAAAACCAGTATATATGTATGTGTGTATCCATGTAAAGTGTTGTGTATATGTAGATTGTGTGTGTGTGTGTATACTCACCTATATGTGGTTGCAGGGCTCGAGTCACAGCTCCTGGCCCTGCCTCTTCACTGGTCGATACTAATTCACTCTCTCCCTGTTCCATGAACTTTATCATACCTCTTCTTAAAGCTATGTATGGAACTTGCTTCCACTACTTCACTCTCCAGATTATTCCACTTCCTGACACCTCTAAGGCTGAAGAAATACTTCCTAACATCCCTATGACTCATCTGGGTTTTCAACTTCCAATTGTGGCCCCTTGTTCCTGTATCCCATCTCTGAAACATTCGAGCCCTGTCCACCTTGTCAATTCCTCTTAGTATTTTATACGTTGTTATCATGTCCCCCCTGTCCCTCCTATCCTCTAGTGTCATCAGGTGGAGTTCCCTTAACCTCTCCTCATAAGACATACCTCTCAGTTTCGGGACTAGTCATGTTGCAAATTTTTGCACTTTCTCCAATTTCGTGACGTGTTTGACTAGGTGAGGGTTCCATATTGGTGCTGCATACTCCAGTATTGGCCTGACGTACACGGTGTACATTGTCGTGAATGACTCCTTACTCAGATATATAAACGCTAATCTCATGTTTGCCAAGGGCCCATATGCTGCAGCAGTTATTTGATTGATGTGTGCCTCAGAAGACATGTTCGTTATAATGCTTACCCCAAGATCCTTTTCTTTAAGTGACGTTTGGAGCCTTTAATTCCTTAACATGTATGCCGTCTGCGGTCTTTTGTGTCCTTTCCCAATCTTCATGACCTTACACTTACTGGGGTTAAACTCCAGGAGCCATGTGTTGGACCAGACTTGTAGTCTATCCAAATCTCCTTGTAATCTTAACTGATCCTCGTCCGCTTGTATTCTCCTCATCAGTTTCACATTAGCGAACAGTGACACTTCTGAAACTATTCCTTCCATCATGTCATTCACGGATACAAGAAACAGCACCGGACCTAGCACTGACTCTTGTAGAACTCCACTCTACACGTTCGCCCACTCTGACACCTCATCACGTACCAACACTCTTTGTTTCTTACTGTCAGGTATTCCCTGATCCACTGAAGCACTTTCCCTATTATTCCTGCCTGCTCCTCTAATTTTTACACCAGTCTCTTGTGTGGTACTGTGTCAAAAGCCTTCTTGCAGTCCAAAAAGATGCAATCTACCCATCCCTCTCTCTCCTGTCTTATTTCTGTTACTTTATCGTAGAACTCAAGTAGATTTGTGACACAGGATTTCCCATCTCTGAAGCCGTGCTGATTGTCATGTATGAGCTCAATCTTTTGAATGTGTTTCACCACTCTTCTCCTGATGATCTTTTCCATGACTACATACTATACAAGTCAGTGACACTGGTCTGTAATTTAATGCTTCCTGTCTGTCTCCTTTCTTAAAAATTGGAACTACATTTGCCCGGTTTCGTTAGATTTACTGAAGATTGTTGCTAGCGGCACACACAGCTCCTCTGCTCCCTCTCTCAGTGTCCATGGAGATATGTTATCTGGGCCCACTGCCTTTGAGGTATCTAGTTCACCTAGCAGTTTCTTCACCTCTACTTTGGTTATGTGTATTGTGTCCAATACCTGCTGGTGCACCCTACCTCCACGGTTTGCTAGAAGCATTCCTATCTCTATTGTGAATACTTATCTAAATCTTGTGTTTAGTTCACCACATACTTCTTGGTCACTCTTTGTGAGCTTCCCTTCTCCTTTCCTCAGCCTGATTACCTGGTTTTTGACTGTTGTTTTTCTCCTAATGTGACTGTATAATAACTTTGGTTCAGATTTGGCTTTTGATGCTATGTCGTTATCGTATTGCCTCTGGGTCTCTTTCCTCATCCCAGCATATTCGTTTCTGGTTCTGCTCAACTCCTTGTTTTCTTGAGTCCTTTCCCTTCTATACCTTTTCCATGCTCTAGCACACTTGGCTTTGGCTTCTTTACACCTCCACTTAAACCATGGGCTCACTCTGGTCTTACCATTTTATATGTAACCCTTTGGTATGAAATTCTCCTCTGCCTCCCTGCACTTAGTGGTCACTAGTTCCATCATTTAATTTATTGTTTTTACCTCTAGTTCTCTTTCCTACTACACTTCATGCAGGAAACTTCTCATTCCTATGTAGTCCCATTTCTTTTAAATTCAGCTTCTCTTGTTGTTCTCGTGCTGCTACATTCTCCACTGTTAACTCTACAAGGTATTCAAAACTCAGGACATCATGATCACCAGAGCCAAGGGGTCTTTCGTGTGTGATACTCCCAATGTCTGAACTATTCAAAGTGAATATGAGATCCAGCCTTGCTGCAACTTCCTCTCCTATCTCTCTGGTTGTATCCCTAACATGTTGGTGCAAGAAGTTCTCCAATACAGTCTCCAACATCTTAGCCCTCCACGTTTCCAGTCAATCTCTTTATGATTGAAATCCACCATTATGAGTAATTTTGTCCTACCCATATGAGCCCTCCTGGCCACTTCAGCTAGTGTATCCACCATTGCCCTATTGCGCACACCATACTCTTGTCCTCCTGCTGTGCAGTGGTGGTGGGTTATACATCACTGCTAGCATCACCTTTGGACCCCCAATCTGAAGTGTTCCTACAATGAAGTCTTCTGTTTGCCTTCTGTCCATTCCTCTCATTTCCTCAAAACTCCACTGGTTTTTGATGAGCGGTGCTACTCCTTCCCCTCCTCTGTTCTCTCTGTCTTTCCTCAGGATTTGATATCCAGGTGGAAAGATTGCATCTGCTGTCATCCCTGTAAGTTTTGTCTCTGTTAGTGCTATGATGTCAGGTGATGCATAAATGATTCGTTCTTGCCACATCTGCATTGATGTACCATACCTTTAGCTTCCTTTCCATTACTGTATTTTGGGAGATGGAAGAGGAAGGTGCAGGTTGGGAGGCAGGGTGGAATATTATGGGAGGCTGCTGTGATTGTGAAATTAGTGCTTAGGGGTGGGGGGCTATGATGTATGGTTTGTTTGTGGTTATTGTGTTTGGTTGATATGTGGTGAAAGTGGTTGAGAGGTCAGAACATACAGGAGGAGATTGAAATAGCTTGTATCCATGCTTGAGGCTCACTAACATGCCCGGGCTGGGTAAGAAACATGGCTTGTGAACCAGGCTGCCCAGCTTGTGGCAATCGTGGCTGAGTGAATTAGACCGCTGCCTGGGAATCTTGACCGTCCCCAGTAGCAGTATCGAGTCCTGCTACTGCGATCTTTCTCTGTATATACCCGTTTGTTTCTGCATGGTGCATTGAAATGATAATAAATATAATAATAGCCATGATAACAATAATTATGGAAAACTCTTATTCACCTAAATTCCTAAAAGGTTACAACTTAACTATCTTAAAAGATATCACTTCCTTCTCTTTCAGTTGGTGGTAGTGATATTTAGTTTGTCAGCAAGTCAAAACAATTAATCCTAATCAGAGTCTTAGTCAAATCGACAAAAAATAACTTTCAAGGTATGTCACATATGTGATGGTATGTATGGTAGTTGCAACCCTTTAACTTTTATGACAGTATTCATATACAGCTGCAAAATAATAGGCTGGCATCTGTTTGTTATCTATCACAGTATACGCTCAAAACAAACTGGTTTAAGGCGTAATGTTGGGGGCTACGCCATACTCGTGGACAGCGTCCAACGTGGGTTAAAATCCTGCTGGCTGCGATATATCTCTGAATATACATTAGCTTATTTCTGTGAGATGCATTGAGTACAGTATCGCTCGTGAAGCCAGAACATACTGGAGGAGAATGAAATAGCTATAGAGACTATGCTTGAGGCTCTATTGTGTGCCTGGCGTTGGGAAGAAACTTGGCTTTCAGTCAAACAGGCTACCTAATGTTATTAAACATCTATATCTGAATGATTTAAGGCATCACGTTGGGATCTACGCTAACGTCGGTTCAAATCCGGAGAAACCAGGCAAAATTCAGAGATGCCTTAGTTCATTTAGCCATCAGTGCTTTAAACATCCCGAATCACATGTCCAGTGGCATTGGGCACCTGATGTTTGAAGCATTGTTTTGGTGGGCTTCTTATGAGTCATGCTAAAATATCGGGAGTTCGATCCCCAGCTAGTTGCAGTATTGTTATTTACTCGAGGACTGGTATTCCAAACAGGAGTCAATTAAATTAAATTAGTTCTTTCCATAGATGATCATTTCACCAAAAGTTCATTAGAACTAGTTCTCTCACCCCTTCATGCAAGAAATTTGACATGTCCCTTTCTCTGATTAAGCCTGACTGGCTTTGAGTTTTAGCGTTATTTTAAGTATATCTCAATCTCCTTTTCATTTTAAACAGTAACAATATTCTATTTTATCTATATAAACCATACACATTCAAAACTCTCAATTTATTTTCTGTTTGCCTTTTTAGCAACTGGTGCATAAAGGGGAGCGAGGAGGGATGAGAAGGTGTTAATTACCAGGAAAAGTCTCAGATTTATCAGCAGGGATGTCTTTGTAATCTATTGAAGAATTATGTATATCTCTTATGTTGATATTTTTTGGTTGTAGAAATAGTTCACCGATTCATGCTGCAACCTCAATAATTAGTTTGGTCTGTTAAAATGAATGGACACAGCCAACTTCTTGGTTATTTTGTCTTATTTCTATGTTCCTTTTGATTCCGGAAATCAGTTAGTATAACGATTAGATCTTCCAATGACAATCAACTGCAAGTTAACATTTGCTGCACTTTGATATCTGATGTATTATATTTCGTTTTAAATAGACTGTGTTAGTTTGATAGCTCAGTGTCACTGCACAATGTGCCATACTTAGCAAAGGTAGTTAATGGGGTTCAAAGCCTATCTAATACTCAAATGTCATAAAGACTGCAAGTAACCTGTTCACCACTAGTCAAGATTTTTTAATCCCTATATTAGGGATTGAATTCAACTCTTTGTATATACGATGTATATACACAGACATACGTACACCTCTCGCTATATATACTGCTACATATTGGTTGGTTGTTACTTGCACTTAAAGCCAATCGACACAAGAGGATTATTAATTCAGACTGCATATCACCTGTAAGCCACCAGCAAACTCTCGGTGTATATTCAGAGAGATGTACACCTCTGGGATAGTTGGTTACTTGGGCTTTAAGCTTTTCGACGCACGAGAGGTTAGTAAGACCATGTCACCCGTTAACCATTTGTGTACTTTAGCCCCTAAAGAAGGATTAAGCTCTCATACAGTACATACACTGAGAGATGTTCACCTCACGGTGTATATTTCCTGTTTTCTGTTGCTTTACTGCATATCCCAATGGAAATAAGACACTCTGTCTGACTTTTTTGGGTTATCCTAGGTTCTCTACACATATGCTGCTATGTATGATAATGTATGTAAACGTATTTGTGTATACCTGAATAAACTTACTTAATCACTTGAGCACCAACAGTGCACTCACAGTGTATAAACAATATGACATATACACGTCTCGGTGTACGTAGTCTTATACTTGTTATGCTTGTTATTTGGTGTGTGTGTTAATATTTAGTGTTTTCCGTTTACGTGAAATTTGTGTAATTAAGTTATTTTAATTACTTTTGAATTACGTTGTTAATTTCGGGTGATGTTTGTCTGCTCTCCCAAACGGATTCGGTACTGTACACCTATGGTAGCTCTTGACACTGAGTACCTTTGCATGACACGCTGTATTTGCAGAGGATGAATTCTGTTCTTTTTCGGAATTTCAAAGCATTATTGGGTTATTTCAGCCAGACTGTTCGTAGTTGTGAGGGAGAACTATTTTGTCTGTGGAGCTTGTAGGATTATCCCATTGCCTGGATATATTTACGAAATTGGATCATGAACTCAGTGGCCCCCTAATCTAACTTGAAGGATCTTCATTCCATTGGCCATTTTGTAGAAAAAGATTGAGTACTTTTGTGAATACTGATGTCAAGAGAATGCTGTTTTCTTAGAGTTTTGCATTGTCCCAGGAAGGTACACATCAAGAAATATTTTATTCTGGTTAGATTAAAGAAATTCATGAGAAGGAGCAAGGCGTCATGGGTGTCTTGATTCACTATTGGTTCTTATATACTCTTCGAATTCTGCAATTTGTCCTCGACATTTACGTCACTGGCATTAGTCCATATTAGGGCTACAAACAGGATATTATATGAGGTTTAATAATTGAGTAACTTGGAAGGATACATATCACTTCACTGACTGATATTTGTCTGGCTGAGATGATTTTGCATTTAGAAGGAATGAGAAAAGTCCCATGGCCTGTCACTGTGTCCTCACTTGATCAAGATTTATTAATGTGAACTCCTTTGGGCCTGCCAGTGTTTTCATGCAGGAACCAGATGTTCAGTTCACTGGTCAATCTCCAAAATGAATGTATATATGTATGTCTCCTCTTTCTATATCCTCCTCGTCGTTTTCTTTCCAGTTTCAGATTACCTTTTCATTTCCCTCCTTCCTTTTCCTCTTTTTTTCTGTTTTTTTTTTTAAATGGCTTTATTTTACATTTACTCTCTCTCATATTTACTCAAGGGGTTTCACTGGGTTACGATTTCCTTACTTTATTTACATGCGAAGAGCTATTACCTATCTGAGGTCATTTGAAAACCTATTTATTATGAAACCTACAAATAGGGAATAGGATAACTTTGGAGCCTCTTTGGAGCCTTCTGTGGACCACCGATATCATTTGGTCGACTGAAATTAATTCATCAGGATAGTCATACTGTGCCAACATGTCATTCTGGTAATGGTCTTAGATGAAGTGATATTCTTGAGAAGGGTACAACCAGAGGGTAGTCATTGTGCAGAAGTTGTCTGCAAGGCCATCTTCATCCCTCCTGTGTCGAACGCTCTGCTATAATAAAAGATCCGGGTCCAAGAGAAATGAGTCGTCTGGTATCTACTCGACAGAGTAGAAACGAGATACACCTTAGCGCTGTTAGCTTCGTGGTCACTTTGCTAGCAAGATTTACTACGTGGGTCTTCATAGTCTGTTTGAAATCGTCCCCGAGTTCCAACACTCATTCATTCTTGTCACTGCTGAAGCATTACGTCATGGTGTCTACAGACCATCTTTTGTATTTTCTCAGAAGCAAATTTATCCTGGTATCGTTTTCCTCAGTCTCATAAAGAGTTAAGCTGATGATTGATGAAACAGAGCAGCTGGTATTTCCTCTCTTGGATAAGTAAGTATCACATTATAGTTGTCTGCATAGACATAGGATTCTGGGATGAGGTGAATAATGTTACTAAAGTAGACATTCCATAACAATGGCCCAAGAACATTTTCATGTGGAACCCTGTCACTTATTAAATGTTTTGTTAAGACAGTCCCATTGAAGTTAATCACTGAGGGAAAATGAAGAGCCATAGACGCCTAGTGCTTGCAGTTTTCCCAAAACAGTCCCTGGTGCTATGCTCTGTAGTATATCTCTCTCTCCTTCATTCTCATTTTCCTTTTCTCTTACTTTCTTGCTTTCTTTTACTATATAGAAAAACCAACAAGACTCTGCCTCTATTAAAATATATCATTTATTAAGACAGCAAATGCTTAACATACGTATATGATATAGACACACACTGGTGAACCTCTCTGGTGGATGAAAATATTCACTTCTAAATAACCTCCACATGCTACCTCTCTCTGGTGGACAAAAATATTCAGCTCTAAATACAACTCCCAGACTATCTGTCGATGCTGGACATTAAACACACTTCCCAGATTACCATTTATTGGTAACCAAAAATGCACCACTTATACCACATCTACCAGACCAACTGAAAATGAAGTGGGAAATACACCTCTGTATACAACAACACGCTTCCTAGGTTACATCCCCCAGGCAAATAATATTAGAAATTCATTTACCAGAGATGACATCTCAAGTGCACAAAAGTATTCAATTGGAAATATCTCCCAGGCCGAACTCCCAGGTCATTTTCCTTTTTAGTCAATCAGCACACAGAACCGTGGAGGCTCGGGCTTCCGTTTCCTAAGTGCGAGACACAAACCCTATTCTAGTAGCCAGAATTCCGATAATGCTTGATGGCAGTCATTAGTCAAACTCTCAATATAAAAAACACGTAATGGAGACCGATTATCCCTACAAATAGGGAATAGGATAACTTTGGAGCCTCTTTGGAGCCTTCTGTGGACCACCGATATCATTTGGAAGCTCTTCATTACATTTCTTCATACCCATTTGTTGACATGTTGCCTCAGTCACAGAGACCAAATGTTGCATCGCTAACGAAGCTGTGAAACAGCACCTTTCGTAAAAGCACATAATCGAATGTGTCAGTCTAATTTATCGTGAGTGGGTACTCAAAACCATTGGTGTTGACACTCCTTAGACGGCTGTGCAGATATGCAGATCTAATGGCGGTGCAGCCAGTTAGTGTCCCATTAACAAACAGTAGGGAGAGGGCCAATCTAGGATAACGTATTTGTCCTGTTTCAAATCCTGAGCGGTCACAGATATTTCTTAAGGATTGATACATACTCGTGTGATTTTCAACCTTTTCAGTCTTCTGTTTTTGTCTCTGATATCTGTATTGTAATGATAAAGCCATTGGTTGGCGAAACGTCTAAATAATAAAAATCCCCAGTTGTTCATGTGTATGATTCTTCAAGTTGTGGGTATTATATATTATTAATGATATGGTAAATAAGTAAATGTAAATAGCAAATAATAAATGTAACAACTCTGAATTCAACTCATGAAACCTGCTGTGTAGACAAAGCGTTTCGGAATAAAGATACCTAACTGATCCACACATGTCTTTCTTATCTGCTTGTCGGTATTGTATGCCATTATTATACTGTTCTTGTTTGACAATGCAATACAACGATATCTTGGTACAAAGAACATCTACAACTTCCCAGCCAAAGGAAAGTAAACCATCTGTCTCATTCTCTGTTCTTTAATTCAAAAGCTCTATCCATGAACCTAATCTGACTGTCCCCTACAATAACCATGTTTTTTACCTTCTCTGGAATAGTTCATAGTGATGTTCATAGTAGTCGACGCACACTACTCAGGCCATAATCCCAACCCACTACGCTTGGCTCACAGAATACGAATATTCCATTGCCGGATCGCGCAGCATCAGACACACATCTAATTATCCTTCAAAGCTCAAACCCGATTACCTCACCTTTTCCAGGCGTTATATAACTCCTATGAGTTTAACGCCACCTTTTGCACATAACAATAATCCACTATTCTTGCTTCGTAACCCACCCTTAGAAAAATTCCTTCTATTGCCCCAGTCCTTTCAACAACAAACTATTTGTCCCGGGAAAAGTTCATTATTTTTGGACAAAGGACAATAAAATACGTGACTG
Source organism: Cherax destructor (assembly GCA_009830355.1). Lineage (NCBI taxonomy): Eukaryota > Metazoa > Arthropoda > Malacostraca > Decapoda > Parastacidae > Cherax > Cherax destructor. Next base: position 13,691 of record WNWK01028075.1, on the reverse strand, counting down.
GCGTGTAGACGTCTCGCTACGTGCTCCGCCTCACAGTAACACACACTTTAATGGGTTTAGAGCAACTCACTCTGTCTGGCGCTGCAATAGCGTACATCTTGATGCAGGTTGTTTGATAATTATTTGTGTTACTTACTTTTAAGCAAGAGATTGTGTTACCTGTCCCGAAATAATATACAGTACATCATTATATCTTTAGGACATTACGACTGATATTCGTTCAGATTTGAATGTCTACTGTGTGCTTACAGAATAATGATAACATCGACCTTGGGAATCGCGTAAAAAATTAAAAGTATTTAAAAGTATAGATAGGCTGCATTATTGATTATTTTTTCTTTCATGATGGGAGAGCATTAAGAGAGTCATACAGCGCCTGAGGGGAATACGATTCATTCAGAATAACACATTATTCATTCTGAATAACACATTAACTTTGTCGTATTATGTTCAGGTAACTGGACATAATACGTGGTATTATGTCCAGATAACTGGACATAATACCACGTCTTATATCAAAGATATCCAAAAAAATCCAGTAGGTGACTGATCATAATACAGTGAACTTTATTACTGGTAACAAGACAATACAGTAGGTGACTAGTATTAATACAACGTACAGTATTACTGGTAATAAATTTAGTTAGTTTAATATCTTTATTATGCACCCCATACCCATCCTGTGGGTGGTAGTCAAAAGATTACAGAGGTACATAATGGGTCCAGGGACTGGATCCCAAAGTTTTGATAGATGAATAAAGTACAAAGGTAATGAACTCCAGGTAGATCTGGTCACAATCATGTCAAAGTTACAAAGATAATGAATGATCCACACGTCATATATGGTTATAATCATGAACAAATTACAATGTAATGAGCAATTCACACGTCCACACCCGGTCACAACTGTAATGAGTTATTAATGCAAATATTAATTGGGTCACATACACACACGAGCACGCACGCGCGCGCGCGCACACACACGAGCACGCACGCACGCGCGCGCACACACTTATCTTCAAGGTAGGTACCTCGATACCGGTGGTCTCTTGATCCAAGGAAATGGAGCAAACCTCCATTTAGATCAACCCTGATTTCTTGTCATTGCGCAGGTCTTATATAACCTCTACGAGTTTAACTCAAAATAAATGTAAATATATCAATTATTATTGAAGAGAACTGATAAATGCTTGTATACCCGTCATAGTGAAGAGCACAAAGAGGAGATTGGAGAAGAGGAGGAAACAGCAGGTAAAGAAAACTCGCTGAATAACAAGCTTATATTGGGACTTGATTCGATGTGTTTACCTTTCCCGATCTCAAGAGATCTAAGCGCGTTTATTCTGCAGTGTGTTTCTTCCTATCAGTAACTGATGCCAGTCAAGTGAGATAGGGAAATATGGATAGCGTCATTCTTAAAGTTTCTTGTATTATTATCTGCATCTAAAGTATCACAATATGATTTTTATACACTCAAAAGAACATAAAATTTTGTTCTTGATTCGCCGGTACTCTCTCGGCCCGTGTCTTTTCCAGATGGTGGCCCGTCCTTGGCTCCCTGTCTTGGGAGTGTCTGAGACCTATGTCTCCCATGGCAGGAGGTACAAGTACCTCATCTTCTGGGACCAACTGTCCCCAGGCCTAGCCACCTTCCCCGCCCCAGGGAGGCTCGTGGGAATAGCAGTCTAGTGAACTGCAGGTGCTAGGAAGCTCTGGCTATGGCACCTTCCCCGCCCTAGGAGGGCTCGTGGGAGTGGTGGCTGCTAACAATGTTTTTCTTCCAATTTCATTTTTCTTACATAAATAGTAATTTGTTCAGTTTATGCTTAAACCTTCTGGATACTTTTGGTAATTTAAAAATGATGGTAATTTAAAAATGATGGTAATTTAAAAATGATGGTAATTTAAAAATGATGGTAATTTAAAAATGATGATAATTTAAAAATGCTGATAATTTAAAAATGCTGATAATTTAAAAATGCTGATAATTTAAAAATGCTGATAATTTAAAAATGCTGATAATTTAAAAATGCTGATAATTTAAAAATGCTGATAATTTAAAAATGATGATAATTTAAAAATGATAATTTTAAATTTTAAATCATGATAATTTTAAATGTTAAAAATCATGATAATTTTAAATGTTAAAAATCATGATAATTTTAAATGTTAAAAATCATGATAATTTTAAATGTTAAAAATCATGATAATTTTAAATGTTAAAAATCATGATAATTTTAAATGTTAAAAATCATGATAATTTTAAATGTTAAAAATCATGATAATTTTAAATGTTAAAAATCATGATAATTTTAAATGTTAAAAATCATGATAATTTTAAATGTTAAAAATCATGATAATTTTAAATGTTAAAAATCATGATAATTTTAAATGTTAAAAATCATGATAATTTTAAATGTTAAAAATCATGATAATTTTAAATGTTAAAAATCATGATAATTTTAAATGTTAAAAATCATGATAATTTTAAATGTTAAAAATCATGATAATTTTAAATGTTAAAAATCATGATAATTTTAAATGTTAAAAATCATGATAATTTTAAATTTAAAAAATCATGATAATTTTAAATGTTAAAAATCATGATAATTTTAAATGTTAAAAATCATGATAATTTTAAATGTAATAAAAACATGATAATTTTAAATATTAAATCATAATTTTAAATTTTAAATTATCATGGTAAAGAAATTCGAATTTTACGTTCTCATATGTACCATTTTCTCGCTAATATTATCTGTTGTATTCCTGTATTTTCTATTATAGCATAATCATCTTATAAACATAATCATATCTTTTATATCTTTTATTGCTTTCAAAATGTGCTTTGACAACAGTTAAGATGATTTGGAAAATATCAATATAAACGTTTGAAATAACCCAGACAGTAATTCTTCACAATCTTTCATCAGGATTGTTTCTATTGACGATGACACTAAATTCTGATGGCTTGTCCGTCGAGCGTCATGTAAACAAAGATTGTGGCTGCCGTAGTCACCTAAATTTCCCGAGGAAACGAAAGTCGTTTCTGAAGTTCATAAAATGTGGGGTTTTCTCGAGATATATAGCGTTGGTGCATAAATCGAAACTTAGCTAAATTATTATTTTGAATATAAGCAAATACCAGAATTCACACGCTTGGATGTACTTGTTTTAGACGTAATTAAAAAGACAGCGTCATAGGCACACGGATATATCATGCACATATTAAACACAAACGCAACATATTCTGTCTATGGGATAAATATGGACGCGTTACTTTGACAATATTTTTCAGTGAAATAAAATTTCAATTACTTATACAAAATTATTACTCTGTATGCGGGCCGCATAATAATAGGTCATGGCGGGCCATATTCGATTAGCGGGCCATAGTTTGCCGACCCCTGACTAGGGTTGCCAAATTAAATTTTCAAAGAGCTAGATTACTGCCTAAAACTCGCTAAAATTGCTCTAAGTTTACCTTATCTGGGAATCAAAAGCGCGCTAACATTATTCTTTGCAAAAATAACATATTATGCATTGATCTCACTCGCCAGTGTAAAGGCGATTATTCTAGAGCTTCTAAATCCCAATCAACCGTCTCTTCCTCAGTGTGTGTCGTTGTTTCTTGTTGTGATTGTTGAAGAGAACGACCTTGATAAGCGTCCACAGAGCTTATTTACCTCATGACTATTTGGTAGTTTGTAATCATAGCATCATTTACGTTTTACTATGCTTTTTCAGTCCGTATTTAATAGTCAAAACTCTTGTTACTCAACTTCAGATTTTAATTTTGCATACACTCCATTGTTGACACAATTTATAACAAACATTATCAGTGCCTAGAACAATAAAGCTTTGTAATTTAAGTTCATTTCTTTTCAAGGATTTCTTTAAAGCCTCGCATATTGCATCAGCAATAGTTTAGTTAAAGACATACCATTACTTTCATATATTAAAACCTGAATTTACTATTTCCAGTATAAGTTTTGGGATCATCACTAAAATATGGTTTCAGTACATTGTAAACAAATGCACTACATTTTGTCCTCCTGAGCTTAAGGTTCTCACATCCACAACTGTCAGCAAAATGTTCTTTGCAGAGTTCACTTAAATAAGCCAGCTACTCGTAATGAACAGTGTTCAGCAACGAACAAAGACATATTTCCCTCTGTTCTTCCTTCATCATCGCTTAGTCTTTCAGATTGAAGCATTGTTTGTCTTTATGTAGTGAATAGTTCTTCAGTTTTCTTGTGCTTCGCAGTAGTTTTGTGTCTTTCACTGTCACTTAATTTAGCTGCAGTTGAACATTTACAGTACTTACAAAAATATTTGTATCATCGTCCTCTACTTTCCTTATCCATTTTTGATACCTCTAGTCACTGGACTCTGAAATGTTCAGTATATTTCTTGCTCTTAATGAATAGTCAGAGCAAACAGAGACAATAATAGTAAGGGTAACAGATAACACAAACGAGGGTCTAAACAAAAGCCGAACTGCTGTGACGTATATTTCACACAGTCTGTCAGACAGTCAAAGGTTTCATAGCCCAGGACACTCCCGTCAGGTGAGTCACGACTGAACGTGATCTGGACCTGTCTAGCCAGGAGTTCAGAAAGCTGCCTAGTGAGACTTATTATTAAGCTTAGTTTTTTTCCATACTTTTATTTAGGCTTTTTGTTTATTACATATATACTTAAGCTTGGTTTTGAAAAAAAATAGATTGAAAGAACGCAATAGATTTCGCCCTGAATCAACTATAAAAAACGCTTAAAATCACATCTGCACAATTTTGAACAACCTCGGGCTAAAAAAAATAGTAAAATGCTCTCAAAATAGTGCGAAAAAACGCAACCCTGCCCCTGCTAAAACAATGGATTAATAGTTTTATAGACGTTTTACCACGGGAGAGAAAACCTCACGTTATCTGACTTTCTCTTGACCTTCTTAGCTTGGAAAAATAAACACATAAGCAGTATAATGTGATCCTTTATTGACAACGTTTCGCCCACGCAGTGGGCTTTATCGAGTCACAGACAGATCTACCTGGAAAATGAGCAACATGGAGATATATATAGGTGGAGAATGCTGGGTCAGGTGGAGAAAGCTGCATGTGAGTCTTAAAAGTAGTGTGATATTTAAAAACATAGTGTGACTTAAAGGACCTGCAGTGTACCATTCTTGAGTTCTATGTGAGATAGCGTTGAAGAAGTTTCTTGGCAATAGGTTCAGCTATGTTGTAGAAGCCGTTGTTCTGGTTGAAGTTGTTGGATATACAGATGAGTGATGATTCTAGGATTCTTCGGTATTGCGTGTTGTCTTCTCTGGCGATGAGTCTTGCGTTTCTGTAGTTGATTAAATGGTTGTGTAAATTTCGGTGTTGAACTGTAATGGCTGCAGCAAATTATACGTTGGCGAAACATCCAGAGACCTACAAACACGCATTTCAGAACACCAGTACGCAGGCAGATCTGACGACTCAAGAAATGCCTGTGTTCAACACCGAAATTTACACAACCATTTAATCAACTACAGAAACGCAAGACTCATCGCCAGAGAAGACAACACGCAATACCAAAGAATCCTAGAATCATCACTCATCTGTATAACCAACAACTTCAACCAGAACAACGGCTTCTACAACATAGCTGAACCTATTGCCAAGAAACTTCTTCAACGCTATCCCACCTATAACTCATGAATGGTAAATTAGACACATATGCAACACTTGGGTATCTTTATTGAGGAAACGTTTCGCCACACAGTGGCTTCATCAGTCCATACAAAGGAGAATCGTGAAGAACAGGAGGAGTGTGAGGTTGTCAGGCCCTCAATCTTGAGTCGATGTTGTCAGTCCATCAATCTTGAATAGAATAACAGCATATGAGCAGAGGGAACTTATATACTGTAGACAGGAGAGGTGCAGCAGTTGTAGGAGGTGTCACATTTGTTCAATGTGGAAGTAGGTCGTGCCCAAGGAATAGGCAAGCGAAGAAATCCCTGTATTAAGATACCAAGATGTTGCAGTGTCAGACAGGATGTGAATGAATGGTTCAGAGAACCGACGAGTTGGTAAATTAGACAGATATGCAACACTTGGGTATCTTTATTGAGGAAACGTTTCGCCACACAGTGGCTTCATCAGTCCATCAAGATTGATGGACTGACAACCCTCACACTCCTCCTGTTCTTCACGATTCTCCTTTGTATGGACTGATGAAGCCACTGTGTGGCGAAACGTTTCCTCAATAAAGATACCCAAGTGTTGCATATGTGTCTAATTTACCAACTCGTCGGTTCTCTGAACCATTCATTCACAACTCAAGAATGGTACACTACAGGTCCTTTAAGTCACACAATGTTTTTAACTATCACACTACTTTTAAGACTGTCACATGCAGCTTTCTCCACCTGACCCAGCATTCTCCACCTGACTGTACCCTATATATATCTCCATGTTGCTCATTTTCCAGGTAGATCTGTCTGTGACTCGATAAAGCCCACTGCGTGGGCGAAACGTTGTCAATAAAGGATCACATTATACTGCTTATGTGTTTATTTTTCCATTGTGTCGGTATTTTATACCATTTATTTCCACCTTCTTAGCTTGCTGTTCTTCTTTCATCATTTTGCTATTACAGAATAATTATTTTCTTTATATTTGTTGTTAGTTCCAGATACAGTTCCCATATTCATTATCACTCGGCAAATCTAGTGCTTTATTTACATTAATTTATCGAACTGTTCAGTGTTTTATTTAACTGTGCAGAATAGTGATTCGTTTATTTGTTTAATTATCCTATCATTCCTTCCTTTCCTACATAATTTTCCTATTTTTGCAATTTCTTTTGTCAATTCGATCAATTTTTTTTTAAACTGCACAACAATATATCTGGCATTTTGAAAACAATGAATGTTAAAAAATTTGTTTGTGTGTGTTGTATTTACAGAGTTGTGTTTGCTGGCATCAAGACTCAGATCCTGGCCTAACCTTCTACACTATTTTGCCCTTGTCACATAGTGTGCCTTCACTACTGCCTATTTAAGATATTCTGCTTTCAACCACCCTGAGATAAAGAAATACGTACGTCCAAGTGGTTCATGAGTGTTTTCAGCTTCGTAAGCGAGTCTGATCCTGGCCCTTTTAATGTAATCAGTCTGTCCTCTGCTCAATTCCTCCTAAGATTACTCATACCAGGAACATGTCGTCCCTTGTCATTCTTTCTGTTAAGTCAGGTTCAGGTCTTTCAACCTTACAGTTCTGGTGCTAGCTTGGGTGAGAGTTAGTGAATTTGTAATTCGAGTTTCATCACGTATTTGACTAAGTGTGTGCTCCAAGTTCAAGCCGCATACTCAATTAGTTTAATGTAAGGCAATTTCCTGATGCTTGTTTATCTTGTTTATGCTGCTAATGTAATGATTTGTGTGTATTTCTGGTGATATGCTTGGTATTACATTTACCTCATTTAATATTTACTGTATCTCTCCGGCCATGATGCGATGTTTTCAGTTTGCTCTATCTCAAAATCGCACGACATTGCAGAATACAATTGTTTGATCACACCTGTAGTCTAGCGAGGTCTCCATAATGATTGTCACTGTCCTTCCCTTGTATTATTCTTCGCATTACTTTTACATCAAGTTGTGACGCACATGACTCAAGCCCTTGGTACGAAGTGCAGCAGTCCTAATACGGCTCCATCTGCAAACCCACTCGTTACTATCTCCAACTCTCTCTCGTCTTATATTAATGTTACTCTGTGCCGTCTGTTATTAAGGTACATTTTAAACTATGTTTTTCTTTTTACCCCTGACTGATCCTCAAATCTCTGGACTAATCTCCGGTTTAGTATTGTATCAGATGCTTTCTTGCACTCAAGAAAATGCAGGCCACCCAACCCTGTCTTTCTTATCTCAATGATTGTCAGTGTTTTATCCATTTTATCTTATCTCAATGATTGTCAAGTGTTTTATCCATTTTCCTTACTGACTTCTGCAGGACATTTAATAGTATGCATGTTAGAGATACCGGCATGTTCTTCAGTGCCCTTTGCCTGTCCCTCTAACACATCGCTGATACACTTGCCTTTCCAATTTTTTTTGAAATTCTTCTGTTTGGAGAGAAAGGCTGAATACCTATGCTGTTGGGTCACGCAGTGCTTCTGCTCCTTCTCTCAGCATCAATGGAGATTTAATATCTGTTTTCACTGCTGTTTATACGTAAAGCTGGCTTAGTCACCATTTCATTTTTGCTGTGATGATGCTTTCTAGTACCTGTTCATCTGTTCTAATGACATTTACTTTTTGTATCTGCACATTACAGTACAGGTTATATAATTCCTGTAATCCCATATTTCCTAGTTCAAGTCTCCAGCAGGTTCTGGACATCAGTGCTACTCCTTTTCCTTTGTTTTAACTTTCCTTTCTTACTCTTTGGTAGCCCTCTGGGAATACTACATTATTGCTGTAACTTTCGTCTTCATAATAGCTACAATTTTTGGTTCTCTCCTCTCCTACTTTAATGAATTCCTCTATGTTGGTGACTCCATCATTTGAGTACCACATTGATTCGATTTTTGTCTATTTTCTAGGAATGTTGTTTCCGTATTTCCATTCTGGACTAGGAGTCTAGAGTGTTAGTGTACTTTATTTCCTTTTTCTATATTGATCCTTTCCTTCTGTAGTAGGTATTCTGCTTCCTCTTTAATAACTCTGTTTCTTCCTTCAAATAACTCAATCTGCTTTCATTCTTCCTCCATCCAATCTTCTTTGACACAAAATATATCGAGGCTGCACACACTTGTAAACAAAAGCTTTCTTCTACATGTACTTATAACCTTAAAATTCATAGATTTTTCTCGTCTCACTTTTAGCTTCCATTAATTTATTCAGCTCGTCACTTTTTTCTTCAACTTTTGCATTTTCACTCTGATTCTCTTCATTTTTTCCTAACACTACTGTAGCTCTGCGCCTCATCTTGTCTCATCAAGGTTGCTGCTTTCTTTCCATAGGATTATTTGACATTTCTTTCTCCCCCTACCTGATGATGTCCTGGGCATATGTTAGTTGTGTACATCCTTTAATTTCTCGACTCAAATCTTTCCCGTTCTCGGGTTTCCCCTTCAACTGATTCATTAATTAGCTCTTTTACTTCCTATGTAAGTATCCTGATTTCATTTGCAGTGTCCCTCTCTTTCTTCTTTGCATCTTCCCTGTTTGATTTGCTTTCCTTCATTAATTTTCTTTTTCCTGCAAGATCACATTAAGCTAATGAGGTACTTTTTAACAGTAACTTTATAGCAGTTGGCAGATAGGGAACTTTTACAGTCTGCATTTAGGGAGTTCCAGATTTTAGGGTCTTTTATGCGCATTGAGTTATTACAGAGGATGAGTTGGACACGGGGGACAGATTGTTGTGTCTTGTGTTACACCTATGAGTTATGTTGCAGTCAGTCATCAATACAATGTTTTAGAGCAGGGTTTATATTAGAATTAGTTCTGTACATAGAGTACGCACTGTAGAACTTGTGAATATTATGTAAATTAAGCTTAAACGTTTGAAGTGGGTGTTATCTGGAACTAGACTGGGTAATCTGGTGCCAGACGCTGTTTGAATTATCACTGTAGTAGATCTCCAAGCACAAATACCATAAAAAATATTAGAAAGTAATGCTGTTTGAGGTACACTAACATGTCTTAGAGGGATGCCTACTGATTTGGAGACCTTTATGTTCTGGATGTGGGTACTGAACTTCAAGTTATGGTTAAGGTTAAGTGCCGGTTGTAGCACTCTGTGGTCACTGGTGGTCATGACCATTATGAGGTGCAGCCCCAGAAGATACCAACGCCAAGATACACAGCTGGTAGCGTAATTCACTGAGCTTGGCTGAAGGCCGTTGTAGAAATTTGGAGATCAGCCACAGGTGTATAAATGCAGAGTTCCCTAAACGAAGGATGTTGAAGAAATGGCTGATCAGTCCCAGGGGTATAAGAACCAGCAAAGTTCTCAAAATGAGGACGTTGAATAATCCATCAATCAGCCCAAAGGTAGAGGAACAGCAGAGCTCTCTAAATGAGGACGTTGAAGAAATCGTTGACCAGCCCAAAGGTAGAAGAACAGTAGAGTTCCCAAAATGAAGAAATATCACGTTTTAGCTCTATGCCGAAACCATGCATCTCGTCTCGCTTGTGTGGGGTGACCCGAACCACAAGGCTGGGTAGAAAAATTACAAGCAGGACAAGCAGTTGCATAATATGCTGAAGACCTTTAAAGGAAATGGTAAGGACTATGAAAATTACGTTAATATCGTAAGTCAAGTCCGCTTAACACAAATTAAAACCCCCAACAAAATCTACCAAACAATAGTAGAACTCTTGTCTACATTAAATTAAAGAAAAACTCAACATGAAAGGGAGGGGAGGTAAAGGTAACAACTCACACACCCATTTCAGAACACTCATACTACCAATTATACTGCCTCCACCACTCATTCGTACTTCAACTCTTATATAGTGAACCTTTCCCTCACATTTCCTAAGGATTATAAAGAGGCACAAAGGAAATTCATTATTTTCAAGAGCTTCATGAAGTGTGCCCTCCATTTTAACAATTGTAACATTTCTACTTTGACTTGACCTGAAACCAAACTAACAAAGGTTCGGTGTATTGGGGACAAAAAAAAAAAGTGAACTCGCTTACGAATTTTCCGAAGATTTTAGATAACAATGGCAAGATAGATTTTGGCCTCTATATATTTACATCGGTTGGGTCTGCTCATTTATGTACTGAGGTAATCCTTGTTGTATTAAACATTGTTGGGAAGGTTTCGGTTTCTGATTTTCTTGAGCAAAGTTGCAATGGAGGGTGATAGCACATTAACTTTTTTTTTAATTAGTTTTGGATAAGTAGATAAGTTTCATGCATTGTTTCTCAGTGAATTTATCAAAGTGACCTCAGTAGGATTAGTACACAGCAACGTGAATGGTTCTTTAGATTTCTTATAGCTATTATTAGATTTGAGATAGGCACATTTATTTGTTGCAGCAGGTATTCGGTTGATATAAACTTCAGGCGATATAATCGGTACAATACTCACCCCAAGGTGATATTTACAGCCTTTGCCCACCGAGTCTGTGCTTCGTCTGCTGCTTTCTTTGCTCTTACCCAAATTTCATTACTTTGCTCTTCCTGGGGTTAAATTCCAGTGGGCACTTGTCAGACCAAACCTCACATGAGTGAGTGTACTCCCCTATACGTCGTAGCAAGCTCCGGGAATAGTCTTGCTACAAACCTCTGCATTTTCTCCAATTTCTTGACGTGACTGACCAGGCGCGGATTCCACACTTCATACTCTAATATGGGCCTGAAGCACACAGTCTACAGTGTTGTGAATGACTCTTCACTTAGAAGTCGAAATACGTCAAGTCACAGATCCTCACTCTTTTTTGTGTATGGGGGAGGAGGATGTTTTTGTCCGTGTGTGTGTGTGTGGTGTTTGAGAGTATATGCTCGCCAATGTATGATATGCAACTGTGTGTGTACTTGCCTATTTGTGGTTGCAGGGGTCGAGCTACAGCTCCTGGCCCCGCCTCTTCACTGTGTGTGTGTGTGTTAGTTACCATTTTGTCCTAGACACATGTCGATTACACACTAGACCTGTTGTATATGCGTGCATGTGTGTTTGTGTGCGCGTCTGTGTGCGCGTTTGTGTGTGCGCGCGCGCGTGTGTGTGTGTGTACTCACCTAATTGTACTCACCTAATTGTGGTTGCAGGGATCGAGACTCAGCTCCTGGCCCTGCCTCTGCACTGTCCGCTACTGGGTCTCTGCTCTCCCTGCTCCATGCGCTTTATCATACCTTGTCTTAAAACTATGTATGGTTCCCGCCTCCACTATATCGTTCGCTAAACTATTCCACTTCCTAACTACTCTATGGCTGAAGAATTGCTTCCTAACATCCCTCTGACTCATCTGAGTCTTCAGCTTCCAGTTGTGTCCCCTTGTTTCCTCTCTGGAACATCCTGTCACTATCTACCTTGTCGATTCCCCGCAGTATTTTGTATGTCGTTATCATGTCTCCTCTAACCCTTCTGTCCTCCAGTGTTGTTAGTCCTATTTCCCTCAACCTTTCTTCATAGGGCAGTCCCCTGAGTTGTGGAACTAGCCTTGTCGCAAACCTTTGCACTTTCTCTAATTTCTTGACGTGCTTGACCAGGTGTGGGTTCCAGACTGGTGCTGCATATTCTAGTATGGGCCTGACGTACACGGTGTACGGTGTACGAGCTATTCAGGGTGAATACAAGGTCCAGCCTTGCTGGTTCGTCCTCTCCTCTATCTCTGGTCGTGTCCCTGACATGTTGGTGCATCAGGTTTTCCAGTACCACGTCCATCATCTTGGCTCTCCAAGTTTCTGGACCCCCACGTGGTTCTTGGTTCTCCCAGTCGATCTCTTTGTGGTTGAAATCGCCCATGACCAGTAACTTCCCTCTGCTCATGTGCACTTTCCTTGCCACCTCCGCCAGGGTGTCCACCATTGCTCTGTTGTTCTCGTCATATTCCTCTCCTGGCCTCCTGCAGTTTTGTGGTGGGTTATACATCACTGCAATGACTATCTTGTGCTCCCCAGACTGGATGGTACTTACTATAAAGTCCCTTTCTCTACACACCTCCATTCCTGCCATTTCCTCAAATCTCCAATGACTCCTTACGAGCAGTGCGACCCCTCCTCCCCCCTGCTCCTTCTATCTTTCCTCAGGATCTGATATCCTTGTGGGAAGATTGCGTCTGATATTGCCTCATTTAGTTTAGTTTCTGTGACTGCTATGATGTCTGGGGACATTTCACCTATTCTCTCATTCCACTCTTCATACTTATGCGTGATTCCATCTGCATTTGTGTACCAAACCTTCAGCCTCGTTTCCAATACTGTGGCCCAGGGGGGATCTTGGCGGGATGGGGAGGGGGGGTAAACAGGGTTCCCATAGAGGGTTGTTGCATGGGTGGGGTGGGGGTTGTATGGTTGGAGTGTGGGCTGATTGGGTGGGGTTTGTGATGGAGTGGGGTAGTGGTGATGATGGGTTTTGGGTTGCTGGGGTGGGGACAGGGGAAATGATGTGTGTGTGTGTGTGTGTGTGTGTGTGTGTCTGTCTGTGTCTGTGTCTGTCTGTGTCTGTGTCTGTGTGTGTCTGTGTCTGTGTGTGTGTGTGTGTGTGTGTGTGTGTGTGTGTGTGTGTATGTGTGTGTGTGTGTACTCACCTAATTGTACTCACCTAATTGTGGTTGCAGGGGTCAACACTCAGCTCCTGGCCCCGCCTCTTCGCTGTCTGCTACTGGGTCTCTGCTCTCCCTGCTCCATGAGCTTTATCATACCTTGTCTTAAAACTATGTATGGTTCCTGCCTCCACTATATCTTTCTCTAGTCCATTCCACTTCCTGACTACTCTGTGGCTGAAGAAATGCTTCCTAACATCCCTTTGACTCATCTGAGTTTTCAGCTTCCAGTTGTGTCCCCTTGTTTCTGTGTTCCCTCTCTGAAACAACCTGTCACTATCTACCTTGTCAATTCCCGCAGAATTTTGTATGTCGTTATCATGTCTCCTCTGACCCTTCTTTCCTCCAGTGTTGTTAGTCCTATTTCCTCAACCTTTCTTCATAAGACAGACCCCTGAGTTGTGGAACTAACCTTGTC